>JAKVQY010000025.1:21739-41432 GCA_030463045.1 Geotrichum macrosporum
GTGCTTTTCCGGTTTTATACGTTTGTACGACACGCAAGGAGAGGGGTAGTTGTTTGGGCGGGTGTGTTGTTAAGGCTTCCTTTTCGGATTCCGCCTCCCATGGCCACCGTCCCGTTTTTTTTGTGAACTAACCCCTTTTTGGGGGTGTGATGAGCGTGTATGATTTTTTTTTTTTTTTTTTTCACAAGAGGCATTTTCAAGTTCTTACATCTTCGGAAAAGACCTTACCAACAGATCTAGACGAATGGAATGATCGTACACAGTTTTGCTGTGTTCGCTATTAAATTGTTAGAAATTGAAAATAAAAAAAGGAATTGAGAGTATAATAGAAAAAAGAAGAAAAAAAAACTGCCATCCAGAATTAAAGCATTTATAAACATCTGAGTATGCCATTTGAAGAAGAAGAATTCACCAAATAGAGAGACCAAGGATGTGGGATTGTGTATCAGGAAAAGAAGACAACAAGACAATATCGATTCTGCTTAAAACAGTACTACAATAATCCTCTAAATAGAGCAGAATTTTCACCATGATTCCAGGCATTGGCAGAAGAAGAAAAAAAGAATAAAATACCAAGTTTCTTTCCGGTGCTTTCCAGGTGAATTAATTACCTTCACCACCACCACCACCATCACTACCACCAGATGATTATATGGACTTTAAACTTGTACGGCAACAAAGCATCACGATATAGAATGACATACCAGACAAGAACGTTTCAAGGCACTCAACATGGTGGATGATTTCCAGGCGAATGTTTGCGCGTTGAGCTTGAGTGTTGGAAAAGAGAATTGGAGGAAAGAAGGGGAAAGAGTAACAAACTCTTTGAGAGAGATATTTTTTTTTTTTTTTAATGCCTGCGAATTGATTCGTGGGGAACGAAGATAATTCATGACAGATATATTACGTAACAGATAATTTAAAATTACATAAGAAATGAAATCTGGGGAGAAAACTGACCAATAGCAGGCAGAGAAATTCAGCCAATTTCGGTTATTTTGCACGCTGCTATTGGCCAGAAGTTGAGATTATGTGGGCTAGGGCTACACCGTGCCGATAGTGCCGAGTATCGGCTAAAGGGTTAGGGCTCTTTACCAGAAATCACTATTTCGTATTTTGGTGACCAAAGAATATCGAACATCGCTCGACGTTGAAATGGCATTTACGTTGGAACATGATGCAAAACATATTGGCAATAGTGAAGATGATGATAATGGTGAAGAAAGAGAAGATGGTGAAGATAATTGTAACGACTGAATAACAAGTCTGTAGTTTCTTGAAAAAAGCTGTGAGGGCTCTATTGTATCATGCAACAACTCTATTTCAACTACCTTCACTACAAATACTTGTAATTATAATAGGTTCATCCAAAAATCTGAAGACCGTCATTCACAATGACCTCTTCTTCATTAGCCTTCAAGTCTTCCTCCTCGTCCTCCTCGTCCGCTTCTTCATTAACCTCAACCTTCTGCCCAAAAAGGCCTGCAAAGAGCTCGTCTATTTGGTCATCAGTCCAGGAAATGTATTCGCGAGGAGCGTCAAAGTTCTGGATCTTCTCCTGTACATGGTACCTCAGTTTGCGTCCCTTAGATGCCCTAGTGTCTACATTCTTTTTGATTTTGGGCTTGACAACAGTCCATTTCATTCCAGTCGACGTTCCAGCATCGGCCATGCGTCTATCCACAAGATCTTTAAGCAAAATTCGGTAAAAATCTGTATCATCAAAGATCTCAGCACGTTCCTGCAGACTGGCATCTATGCTCTTCTTCTTGTCTTCTAGCTCAACCTCCTGGCCAAGAACGACGTAATTGGATCGATTTATACGAGTCCGTTTGACAAGTCGGTCCATGTCTGCCAAATTGGTTGTGACCTGCAATCTAGCATTTTGGTTTTGAATTGAAAACTTGCTCTGATTAAGAGCAGAAGTTCCAGACGCAGCTTGGATTTTGCGAGACCATTTCGTCAAAACAGCATCGCGATATGGGGTTAAAACATTTTCCAGCTGGCTAGTGTTTTCTAGTGTAGCTTCAAGAGAACGTTTCTTGCTAAGCTTAACTCCCTCCACATCAAGACCCTCCGCTTTCAGCATGTCTAAACGAATCTCTGTCACTTTATCCAAAAGTTCATATAATGACTTTTTAAGTGCTTTGACTCTTTTTTCTGTATTTTCGCCTGCAAAGGGCTCTGCTTTCTCTTTAGTCAACGGCATGGTGTTGGCGGCAGCAAGCCCTTTTTGCAATTTGATTCGTGCATCTAAAATAGATTCGTAAATCACCATTTGGTTTTGTATTGATTCACCTTTTTGAGCATCTGTGTGGGCTATCGAAGAGAGTTGCGAAGAAAGCGTCTTTTGCTCATTGTTGAGCAAAGCTTTTAACTTATCTCGTTTGTCTTCTCCAGCTGCATCCATATCATTTTCATCATTATCTTCTTCTTCTTCTTCTTCTTCTTCTTCTTCTTCTTCATCGTCAGAGCCTTCTGATGAATTTCTAAAGGTATCACTGTGCTCTTCATCACTTTGAATACTTTCATCTTCTTCCTCACTACCGGTGGCTAGTTCCTCATCATTGTCTTTCACTTCTTCACTTTCATCATCATACAGATCTTTTCTGGAAGTCCTAGCACCCTTGTACCGCGTGCCATCTAACTCCACTTTATGATCTCGCAGTTTGCTCTTTCTAAAGCAAAATCAGTAAATGAAAAATCTCGGAAAAATAATTTATTCATACCCTACAGCAACGTAATGCTCTCTAGCCTTATCTTCTTCATCACTTTCTACTTCTCTCGCTCCTCCGTTACCAGTCTCGAGATCTTCTGGATCATAATCTAAACGCAAATTAGACACAAAAAAAAGCATTCAGTCTTCAAGTTGACAACTTACCAACTGGTTTAGGATTGGCTAATAAAGATAACTCCTCTGCTAAGGACGGCATTTTTTGTTCAGACGAAATCTATCGTAGAAGAAATTCAAGTCTCTGGAAAAAAAATTTATTAAAATATTTCAGGTAAACTCCCAACATCAGTTACCCGGGCTCCTTACCCAACCTTAGCCGTATGATGTTTTGTTTTAACCAAAAAAAAAAATAACAAAAATCCTATTAAATGCAACAAAATCTATAACCGTTTTATTTTACTTTCTCACAAGTTTTTTCCCGTCAATGGCATAGTTATCCAAAAAGTCGTCCAATATACTCTCTAGGTCTGACCGCTCCTTGGTAATGTCAAATGCCTGGTTATTGTCCTCCACAGAATCATCAGCATACTCCTCTTCAATGGTGTCAAATCGATCATCAAGCAAAGACAGCCCCTCGTTTCTGTATAATGCTGAGCTGGACATGGACAAACCAGTCATTGCGGTACCAGGACCACCACCAAACCGGTTCTTCTTTTTCCTATTCCTGTTGGTCTTACGCGTAGCAGATGTAACTACGCTTAAGGCGCCCACACCATCACCAGCTTCACTATCACTGTCAAAGCCAGCACTTTTCTTGGAGTTGCTCTGGTCTATTTTAAATTGACGAAAAGCACTCTCCCAGTCTTCTTCACCTTCGACTAGGGTAGGTGTAGCCGCCGGTGCTGGAGCTGATGTAGAAGCAGCCTGCAAGGAAATAGAAGGTTTAGAATTGTTTGCCCCTCCCCGCACAGTGTCCAAAGATCCCTCATCAGAATCGTAGTACTCCTCTTCGTCAAAGTTGCCAAATTCATCGGCATTATTTTTCCTTTCTTCGGCTGTACCGCCTTTCAGCAGTTCTGCAAATATATCATCTTCATCACCTTCTTCTCCAATAAATTCTTCATCCTCTAAGGCCTCTAGCACTTCACGAAGAGATGGATCCATATCTGGCTGGAATCCAGCAATCGAATCAGGAATATTCTGCTGGTCCTGGTATGTTCTTTTAACCACATCTTCAGAGGGAAGTACTTCTTTAGGAAGCTGAACGTTATTGGCGGCAGCGTACTCAGGATTAAGCAAAAGACCAACTTGCTTCTTTTCGCGCTTTTCTTTATCTCTCTTGGAAATAAAAACTGCGTCAGGTACAGCTCCAATAGGCTTCAGATGTTGCATATAGTCGTATTTACTATCGTCAAACTCAATACCATACAAAGCGGCTTCTCCTTCATTTTCGCGTCGACCTTGCTTACGAAACTCCTCGGCATCATCTTCTTCAAAAATAATAGTCTTATATCTATTCTTGCGTTCTGTCTTGTTCTCTTTACTATTGAGATCATCTACTCTCACGAGTACCTGCTGAGGTGCTTCCTCGTCGTTATAAAGAGGATCCTCCGTAGAGCGGTGCACCAGAGTAAAGGTCTGAGCTGTTCTCTTGTCAATCCATTTTTTGGGAGGCATATTTTATTGCTATTTAGTGACTTTTAGACACTTGAAAATTTCTGAACTGCTCTGAAGATTGATTTCAAAAGTAAGAAAAGAGTTGAAAAACGTTGAATTTTCTATGAACGGAAAGAGAAAAAAAATTATCGGCCCTAGCCCTACTCTCATTATCCGCAGCATTAACAAGTCGCAGCATTTTTGTTTTATCAGCGTACCAAATTTCTCAGTCCTTTCTTAATTTCTACTTACTTGAACGATTGTTTTTTTAAATCTATTATCTTTTCTTCAGTTTGAAATCTTTTGTAATCCTTAAGCAGACTGTCTATAGTTTATTTTTGATTCCAGTTTTTTTCGCCCTTTTTTCATACCCACAAGCGACAAGACTTAAAATGGCATCCCCGCGAAACATTGGGTCATTTACCAAAGCAAGACGCACGTCAAATCAGAACCTTGCTGAATCTCCTTTTCGACAGGCTTCAGTTAGACAGAGCTCGCCATTATCAGGTTCTCCTAGCACGCGTGGTGTATATTTGGGCATTCACTCTAGTGGAATAAGTTCAAGAAGGACTTCTTTTGATGTGGACAACAACGGACGGCACTCAGGAGCATTGGCTGGCAGCGGTGACCATAGTTTTGCGCCTGAAAATTCATTTGCTACTCATGGAAACACTCCTCCCGGCTCAATCCCGAATGCGAGCTATAGCAACCTCGTCATTGATAGTGCCAATGGTAGCAAATCTCCGTCTCTACACTCTATGAATGTTGACAATCCGGATCCAGAAGTCGTGCGTGTAGTCGGTCGTCACCTCGTTCGAGATGGAGACGCTAACTCAGTTTCAGGCGAAAACTATGAACAATTTGACTCACTTAAATTACAGGGTGGGGATATTACCCGTCAGCTGTATAAATGGCAGAGAGAACACGAAACTGAGTCGTTAGGTAGAGGGCGTTCCAAGTCGGTCGACATCCCCCGTACCTCGTTTTCTGGGCAAGATGGAGAATCAATCAATGTTCAAGATATTAACGTTCCTGGTGGATTCAGGCGTAATTTTATTTCTGCAAAAGCCAATGCTCAAGCCGAAGCAGCCCCCCCGACTTTTCTTGCCCGAAATTTCATTGAGTTTCTAAGCATCTATGGCCATTTTGCTGGCGAAGAACTAGAAGAAGAAGATGACGATTCGTATGGCGGTTCTGTATTTGAAGATGAAGAACGAGCCCTTAATGAAGAAACTTCATTACTAGGAACCCAAAGAAAAGGTAAACGTGTACACCAAGCCGCTGCAAATGCGACAGCTACAAAGGCTGTTCTTTTGCTATTGAAGAGCTTTGTTGGAACAGGAGTTTTATTTCTTCCCAAAGCATATCTCAATGGTGGCATTTTATTTTCCTCCGTGGCACTGATCTTTGTATCCATTTTATCCTACTGGTGCTTTTTACTGCTAATTCGAAGTCGCATGGCTGTCGGAGTTAGCAGTTTTGGTGATATTGGCGGTGCCCTCTATGGTGACCGAATGCGACAAGTTATATTATTCTCGATTGTTTTATCGCAAATTGGCTTTGCTGCAGCCTACATTGTGTTCACATCTGAAAATCTACAAGCGCTTATTTTGGCATTAACAAGTTACAAACTCAGCATTGTATCACTCATTTCCCTGCAGCTTTTGATTTTCCTTCCTTTATCAATGGTTCGAAACATTGCAAAGCTTTCTGGAACTGCCTTGGTTGCTGATTTTTTCATTCTTTTGGGCTTAGTTTACTTGTACTACTGGGGTGGTTTTACCATTGCCACCCATGGTATCGCTGACATTAAACTGTTCAACTCCAAAGATTGGACTTTATTCATTGGCACTGCAATTTTTACGTTTGAAGGCATTGGTCTTATTATTCCCATTCAAGAATCAATGAAAAAACCTTCACAATTTGGCCCTGTTCTAGCTGGCGTTATGATTGCTATTACTATTTTGTTTGTGTCTATGGGTACACTATGCTATACCGCATACGGATCAAATGTTCAGACTGTAGTCATTCTGAACCTTCCCCAAGATAGCAAATTTGTTAATGGTGTACAACTTCTTTATTCCTTGGCAATTCTTCTTAGTACTCCCTTGCAGCTCTTCCCAGCCATTCGTATTCTCGAAAACGCTATCTTTGTTCGCAGTGGTAAGCACAATCCAGCTATCAAGTGGCAAAAAAATGTTTTTCGTTTTTTCCTCGTTTTCTTTACTGCTTTTGTCGCTTGGGGAGGCGCTGATGATTTGGACAAGTTTGTGGCATTAATTGGAAGTTTTGCGTGTATTCCTCTGGTCTACATATATCCCCCTCTGCTTCATCTCAAGTCTGTCGCCAATACTCCTATTTCCAAGACAGCCGATATAATTTTAGTCATTTTCGGTACTGGATGCATGATTTACACTACTTGGGAAACCGTTTCCAGTTGGGTCAATGCGTAATCGGCTTGGTAGATTGTGGTCTTGAGTTAGATTCACAATTGGACTTGGTCGAAACATTGCTATTATCTATTCATAATTTTTTGCATAATTAATATCTTAGAATAGAAATACTTACCCTTTTTTTCAATTTTTTATTTATCATAAGAGGAGCATGTCGACTCATCATCTCTGCACGAAAAGATTTCAAATGCCTGTACTCGAGTTTATTCACTGCACTTCAAATAAGAGGAATAATTCCTGGTACCCTTATTATGGAGCATGGTCTGATTTGTACTACCTTTCAAAGATGGTTTGGCTTTAGAAAAGAATTTAAAAAAAACAAAATTCATTGCGCTTGAAAACAGACCAATCTATTACCACAAATGTTGGCATGAGAAATCTCTATTAAGCATTGCTGGAGATACGACAGGATTTCTTTGTAAAAATAAATTATTTTGCTAATTAAAGACGCCATGTCTGGATCTTACTCTGGACGCCATCAAACACTGCCAAATTATCCAAAAGTGAGTACTGATGAGTAATAATCTACAAAGGTTAACAACATGATTATTTTACCTGCGAACAACTTTACCTTAACTACTTCTTGCGCCCCAATCCCTCCCAAGAGCGCAGCAGTATTGTGTAATTCATAGCAGCCAATTCGACAACTAAACAGTTAGAAGAAAAAAACATGGGCTCCATGTAAAGACTCACATTTCCTCTATCACCTTGGTTGTTTGAGAACTAACAGTTTTACCACCAAAGCGGTGGACAATTTTATGCGCAATGGTCTCCAATCGTTGGATATCTTCTGTATTTAGAGATTGCAAACCTGGTGCCCTCCCATTCTCTTCTTTAAATTGCTTTGCAGCTAGAATCGCTACATAAGCATGGAATAGATCACCGTCTTCATTAGAGTCTGACAATCGTTAGTGTTTGCATATCGAAATCCTTATGAAACTTACAATAACCTTCTTCCTTTAGCTCTCCAAAATGTATCTGGTGTAGACTGGATCCAAAAGTGGTCTTAATATAACGTGAGTTTTTGCAAAAGGTTTCAATTTCATCTTGTGATATCAGATTCTTGGACAATCCTATTGATTCTAGCTGAGCATCCAAGATCTTTTTATAAATTTCACGATCTCGACGAGCCTTCTCAAGGTACCTTATCAAAAGTTAGACCAAAAAACCTTAATTTCAAAAAATTTTACTCACGCATTCTGCATCGAAATAAAACCCCTTGTGTCAGCTTTCATATCGGGAAGAACTCCAGACAGAGGCAAACGGTTTCCTGATTCTGGTAACTCTACAAAGGAACGAAGAGCAGAAACCATCACCCAAAATTTCGACGACTAACATTGTTAGATCAAAATGCAGCATCTACTTATTCGGACTTACTTCCGCAGATATTGACTTCGCCTCTTCCCTGTCAAGGATTTCGTATATTTCTGAGGGAACCTAGATTCTATTAGTTTAGATCCATGGGAACGCAGAACTACCTTACACTGGAGTCTTGAAAAAGTCGCCATGATGCCCCAATTGCTTCATCGTAGTTTTCTTGGTCAAGGCCAGATCTCTTAGAATTTATAAACTCTTTAAACTCTTTCTTTTCCTTGAAAGACGTCGGAACTAGTCCTTCATGTGAGGACTTCCAATCTTCGAGATACTTTAACAAAATTACCACATAAGGGACATGAGCAAGTTCCACTTCGTCTAAAGAATTTAATTCGTAACTACTAGCAAAGTCCAGCAATTCCTCCCAAGGCCTGTCGAGTCGCAAGTCGACGAGAGAAGTTGGATGAGACTCAATCACTATGTGAATTAGAGACTTGCCAATAAAACTTTAAAACATAGACGTACCTGTGTGCTCTTTATTAGAAATAAAAATTGATCCATAAAATCCGAGGCTGTCAATAACGACAAGAGGAACACTGAGTTTCCATAGTACTTGGGATAGTTTATCAAGGTCAGATGGTAATCCCCCGGAAACAATAACCACGCTGAAATCTTGCCAGAATGAAGAGTCTTCTTCTAGTAAGGCGCTTAGACTCTAAAGCGGAGTTAATTGAAATTTGGCAAAAAAGAGCCTGCTATTATTTACCTTTTGAGATGAGAAGCCTTGTGCATCAACGTTCAGCTCATTCAGCAATTCTTGAACAATTTTCGCTCTTGGCTTTCCCAAGCTATCAGCACCCACAAAAAAATTGGCAGAGGTATCCTCTTCTGTCACCAAACCGTCGTCAATGATTGTAAATTTACCAATATTGGGAAGAATTAAGTCTTTGAGAAGCTCGCTTCCCACTGATGTTGCACCAATGAGAGCAGCATGCGCATTTTCTAGTGCTGATTGACCCGAAGAGGCCCAAAGTCGAAGCTGGCGGTCATATTTTCTATCCTTTTCCGAAGGTGGCATTATTGCTTTTTCCAAAGACATCAAAAGAGCTTGCAAACTGTTGTTCAAATGTCAAATGCCACAACTAGACGAAAAATGGTTTAATATATAATCACATGACCTACAAACGTGAATTCAATTTTTGCAATAACAATTTCGCCTGATCAGAATAATTTTTATATGCAACAGGAATCAAGTCGATTTTATATGAAGTGCTTTATGAAAGGGCTGAAATGCTATCCACCTCTTGGTCTTACACGTCGCTATCTGCTGCTGGCAGGTAAATCTCGTTTGACATTGCAATGTAGGCTCTCGAGCACACTTTCAAATAACTCAGAAAAATACATCAATTGGACCAAAGATGAACTAATAAAGAAAGTCATAGAATTGGAAAGTAAGTATGTATAGCCGGGTTTAACTGGAGTATTTTTTTAGTATTACTAACATTCTTTCCTGCTAGAAAAGTTACCAGTGAAGTCGCCAGCTAGAGATAGTCCGCAGGTTGGTATGAATTTTTCTAGTTACTCAACAAGACACATTGCTATCAGGTTTTCATACGTTGGATGGAACTATAATGGGCTTGCGGTGCAAATAAATTCGGACGTTCCAACAGTAGAAGGTGCAATTTTGCATTCTTTATATCGAACTAAGTTGATCCCATCCATGGACCCTGGTGATTGCAGTTTCAGTCGCTGCGGTCGAACCGATAAAGGAGTCAGCGCTTTGCGCCAAGTTATATCCCTGCGGGTACGGTCACTTTTAACTCCAGAAGAACAAGCCGATTCATCTAATGATATAAGAGAAATTGATTACCTTCAGATCCTAAACCAGCTTCTCCCGGATGAAATAAGATTGTACGAAATATCCTTAAGACCTCCTAAAGACTTTGATGCTAGATTCAGCTGTCATTATCGGCACTACAAATACTTTTTTAATTCCTCTGCAAATGGTCTAGATGTAGATCGAATGTCAGAAGCAGCCTCTAACTTCCTTGGCGAACATGATTTCCGCAACTTTTGTAAAGTTGATCCAGCCAAACAAATATCAAATTTCAAACGGACTATACTTTCATCTTCCATATCAAAAGTTGACAATATCGATATTAGTAATGCTGGTTTATTTTGTTTTGATCTCAAAGGTACCGCATTTCTTTGGCATCAAGTAAGATCTATGATGGCTATATTATTTCTTGTTGGCCAAGGCTACGAGAATCCAACAATTGTTAAGGAGCTCCTCGATATTGAAAAGTACCCACGTCGTCCCACTTACGAGATGGCATCTGATATCCCCCTGGTCTTGTACGACTGTGGGTTTCCAGAGATGGAATGGAAATCTTTCAAGACCACACAAGGTTTTCAACGTTTAGAAGACCGACTTTTTAACACATGGCACGACTACTGGATGAAATGTGTAATGGTCTCAAATATGGTTTGCATGGTTAGCGATTCAATAACCCAGTCGCGCGCGGAGATTTTGGATGGTATAATTGGAAAACGTGAGCGAGTAATTGTTCAACTTGGAAATGGAAAAGGCAAAAACTTGAGGAAATATGTGCCACTGTCGAAAAAAGAAACTCTGGATCCTCCAGAGCTAGTAAATAAAAGGTGGTTAGGAAGAAGGAAAAACGTCGAATAGTAATACTTTATATAATGTATACGATATTTATTTCTATGAGAAATCCTACATTTCAATTCTTTCCCACTTGGCCATGCGCGCGTTTGTCGAGCCGACATTTCGAACTAGGCAATACTGGTCATCCTCTGACTTGCTGAGAATAGACCCAATTCCAAATCCAGACCCCTCACTGAGATTAAAGGAGCCCGTAGTAACAAATCCAATAAGGTGGCTGCTGGATGGGCAATCCGGGAACTCTTCACGAGCAGTCTGCTTTAAATTGAGAGCATTGAACCACCGATGCCGATCTTCTTTGGGAATGCTATAAATGTGAGCTACACTCGTGGGTGAGCCTCTGTGAAGATAATTGACCTTTACGGGAATTGTTCGAATGGTATTTGCGTTTTTGACTGGGGGGGAAATTGGAAACGCAAATTCGGAAGTGACAAAGCATGAAAAATGAAGTCTCTTATTTGCCCTTTTTTCGTCCGTCACAGGTTTAACTTTTAATTTTTTCCCACCTTCTTTACTCTGTACAACTCGTTCAGTGGTTACTTGCTGCTTTAAATCTTGAGGAAGCATATCGGTAGATCCTTTATCAGAGTTAACATCAGTCATTTCGACATCCTCACATTCCTCCTCATCTCCAATGATCTCTTTGGAGTCGTGGGTTAATTTCATTTCTTGCTCATAAAGGAACTGCCAGTCACAACGAAATGGACTTCCTACTTCGCCTCTCGGTTGATTTTTGCCCAATTTGAGCGTACCATAAGAGGCCCTTTTACCAGGAGGTTTTCCAGACCACGATTTTTTGCGTTCGTCACTTTTTTCATGCTCTGCGATAGTGCCTGCTAATGTTGCAGGGAAGTCGTCAGGGAAATAAAGATGGCCAGTTTCAAAAGCGATTTGATGACTTTGGTCGGTGCCTCCCAGGCGGACGTCATTAAGATGCATTAGCGAATGCCATACAGGCATTACCCAACCCCAGGGTAATAAAATAGACCACGAGTTATCCAATTTCCTTAACAAAATAATCGGAATAGCGGAGTCTGTTTCTAGCGCTGTAATTTTGACACCCGGTCCGGCTTCTCGCTTTCTTCGCTCTACTTCTTTTTGGGATCTTTGATTCACATACGATTTGTTTACACCATTCGGTGTAAACAAACTAGAAAATTGCGCAACTTCTTTGCTAGGCCAATTGGTGGTTAAGTCAATAATATCACTTTCTTTTGCTTTTCGAGCTGGTTGAGGAGGATATGCAAACCTTGGATCTTTTGCTTCCAACACAAACACAACATTTCGGGGAAGTGAAGCACTATTTGATAGAGTGCCAAGAGACTTCCAAGCATTTTTCAGTGCTGGTGACAAGTTTTCCAAAGGTTTCAAAACACTGGCAAGAGAAGGCATACTAGATGGCCCTGTTATATCAATTGATCCAATAGTAAATCTGCAATCGTAGATATTGAAAAGATCCTTGGAGATGGTCCTTATTTCTTTCAGATAAGCAAAAAGGTTGGTAAAAATTGCAGGGTGCACGCGCAGAAGCACCCTGTTAAGGTCTCCAGCAACAGTACAGGACCAATAAACCAATCCAGGACCAAGAAAAGCTACATTGTCGAAAAAAGAACCCTCCCAACAACGTGTCGCATCAATAAATCTCTGCGAAGCAGGAACTTCAGACCGAGTAACCTTAGTAACTACATGTTTCAAAGAATCGATCGAATCGCTCTCCAAAATAATGGTTGAATAATATGAAGAATCCCAAGCTACCGCTCCAGAAATAGTACTAGACCTATGAGTCGGTCGATATGATTTGGCAGTGGGAGTTTTAACAACGCTAAAACCCCATTTTGTTTCCAAATGAGCGCGCTTGGCGTGCCAGACATGGGTTGGAAGCCAAGTTTTTGCTTTTTGACGATGCTGGTATTTTGCTTTTCCAGGCGGAGGGATTGCTAATTCATTAATACCTGCCTTATTATATAGGCCTGTTGGTCCAAAAGTCTCGCCTTCTTTTAACGCTTCATAAGCCAATTTGGATCGTTGCAATTTCCGCTCAATTGCCATTTGCTTCACACGGGCATATGATCTAAGCTTCTTAGTATGTAGTACTGGCGTATTGTCGTCAGCCATTTCTTTCTCAGCCCTCATACGCAATCGCTTAGGAATTCGTTTAACGTTATGACTTGCAGTACGCCTTCGAAGTTCTCGGGGCAATGATTGAAATGCTCGCTGTTTTGCAGACAACCTACTTCTGTTAGGAAATATAAAAAATTTCAAACTAAGACCTACCTTGAACTCATCATAGCCCTCTCCATTTGCTGTATCTCGTATTTCCGAGCGGCCAAAAAGTCTGGCACATCAAGTCTCCCTTCCTTTAAAGCTAAAATTTTTACTTAGCTTAAGTTTCCTCGCGACCTGCTCCAATACTTACCTGGATCATTGTTACTAACAAGAATAGTTCTAGCATTCCGAAGCTTGGCACGCTTCTTATCTCGAGAACTACTCGCGCCTGAAGTATCTCCTATTCTTTTTCCTCTATCCATAGCTATAGGAGGCTATATTGTATACTCGAAGTAGCTAGGCAAGTGGTCAGGGATATTTAGGTCAAAATTTCAAAATATTGGGTTAGGGTATTTTTATGTCGTTTTTGCGTTTCTTGTGAGTATTATCACGTGAGTATTTATGTGCAAAGAGCTCCGCCTAGACCTCTAGTTGAGTTCAAAAATAAGCCTTTCGATGAAGAACGAGCACGCTCAATACTCATTGTAATTTCAAGTTACAGTTCCAGCCCAAACTGCTTATTTAGGAATACCTCAGCTTGTTTGGCTTTTCCGTGATTAAAAAATCAACTCTGTATAATCCCGCTATTTCTTGGTGGTTGGACAGACCCCTGTAGTTTACTAAATTATTGTGGGAGAGCGATGATACTTTTCGCTCTTCACAGAAAGTTCATATTCATTCAACCAACTGAATATAGCTTGCAGTGAGCATGAATGATATTACGGTAGCCTCCGGTGCATACCATGATTCCTCCTCGCGAAAACGCGCGAAGGATTCTCAGGGCGTGAGGAAAGGCAAATCAGTTAGCCAACAGCAGGAACCCGAAGCTTTTGAGTTGACAGAAAACATTGGTCCTGGTAGTTTAATTTACCGTGCAGAGGAGGATGATTATGATCGTGTCAAAAGTCTGAAGTCAAAACAATCCTCGTCAGCATTCCTGTTCAAAAAAATATTTAACAACAGGAGATCCCAGTCCAACGTCAGAGATGCTGAAGAAGGCTCAAAAAAAGAAGATTACATTGAGTTGACACCTGAGGACGATAGTCCCTACCCCGAAGTCCGGGCATCAGTCCCAAATGTGGACGATTTGAGTCTACGTCAAAATACCATGAGGATGTGGACTATAGGGTTGCTTATGGCAACTATTGGTTGTAGCGTGAATGTGATCTTTTCTTTTCATTCTCCGGTATTCGTTGTTACTACATTTGTATCCTCGATTATTGCTTGGCCTCTAGGGCGCTTGTGGGACTCAATAGTTCCCGATATCTCGGTGTTTGGCATACCACTCAACCCATCTCCTTTCAATCTCAAAGAGCATGCACTCATTACTATCATGGCATCCGTGTCTTTTGGTCAGGGTGCTGCCTATATGACTGATATTGTTGTTACGATGCGCCATTTCTATGGCTTGAACTTTGGATGGGGATTCCAAATTATAGGCATGATAACAACTCAAGCTATCGGATACTCAATTGCCGGTATTGCTCGACGCATTCTTGTTTATCCAGCTTCTATGATATGGCCGTCAACTCTAGTGACATCAACATTTCTAACCAACATTCACCTTAATATTAATCATGTGGCGGATGGTTGGCGCATTTCACGACTACGTTTTTTCCTCTTTGTCCTTATCGCATCCTTTGCTTGGTATTGGCTTCCTGGATTCTTTGCTCCTTTCCTTTCTGACTTTTCTTTTCTTACTTGGATCACACCCGATAATATAGTTATCAATCAACTGTTTGGATCATATTCTGGACTTGGAATGATGCCAATAACCTTTGACTGGAATCAGATTGCTGGTTATATTGGGTCCCCTCTCATCCCTCCTTTTTTTGCTGTGGGAAACATTTTGGCTTCATTAGTGATAGTGTACTGGATTATTACTCCAATTCTTCATTACTCTAACGTTTGGTATGGCCGGTTCCTTCCCATGTCAGACGTTAACTCATTTGACCGATTTCAAAATATCTATAACTCTTCGCGTATTCTGTCTTCATCATATGTATTTGATTTGGAAAAATACCAGGACTATTCTCCATTGTATCTTCCCACCACGTTTGCAGTGTCTTATGGTATGTCATTTGCATCGTTCTCGTCTACCATCGTCCATACCATTCTTTTCCATGGGCGTGAGATAGGATATTTCTGGCGCAATTCTCGCAATGAGCCTGACGATATTCATATGCGGCTAATGAAGCGCTATAAGGAAGCTCCAGACTGGTGGTTTGCTGTTCTCTTTCTTGTATTTTTTGCTCTGTCTATACTTTGTGTTCGTTTGTGGGATACAGATTTACCAATCTGGGCTTTAGTTTTTGCCCTTTGCTTAGCGTCTTTTCTCATGATTCCCATTGGAATGATTTATGCATTAACAAATATTTCAGTCGGGCTCAATGTTATAACGGAACTGATTGTGGGTTACTTGGTTCCGGGACGTCCAATTGCTATGATTTTTTTCAAGACCTTTGGCTACGTTACAAATGGCCAAGCAATTACGTTTCTCCAAAACATGAAGCTTGGCCATTACATGAAAATTTCACCTCGTGTTCTTTTTGCCGCTCAGCTCGTCGCTACTATTTGGGGCGGTATTGTCCAGCTAGCTGTGCTTGAATGGTCTTCTTCTAATATTAGCAACTTTTGTGAATTAGATCAAGCTTCCAATTTTACTTGCCCAGCTGCTCGAGTGTTTTACAACGCAAGCGTTATTTGGGGGGTCATTGGACCAAAACGCCAATTTGGACCTGGTGAGATTTACCACAATACCATATACTTTTTTGCAGTAGGTGCACTTTTGCCTTTGCTGAACTGGCTGTTTTTAAAGAGATACCCCAAGTCTCTTGCCAAATACATTCATTGGCCGGTGTTTTTCACTGGTACCGGATATATTCCTCCAGCTACTGCGTATACCTATGGGACTTACTGCTCAGTAGCTTATATTTTTGGATATTGGATTAAGCGCAAATACTTTGGATGGTGGGCGAAGTATAATTACAGTTTAAGTGCTGGGCTGGATCTTGGTCTAGCGCTGGGATCTCTCTGCATTTTTTTAGTAACTCTTTCACCGAAAGTCCAAGTGCCAGCATGGTGGGGTACTCGTGTTACTCAGAATACTGCAGACTTTAGAGCAGAGTCTTTACAGAAGCTAGGACCGGGTCAATCTTTTGGTCCGTCTATATGGTGAGCAGTAATAAGTCTATGTGTATGCCGTATTCAAATGTTATGAGCCTAGACTCTCTATATATCTTTTAAAAGTCTTTAAGTCTACATGTCTCTAACACCTTGCTCCAGTGCCGCGATTTCGCGTTCTGAAAGTATGTCGTGTGCCCGCTTGCCTTCAAAGAATGCCATATTATCTCTGAATGAAATATACTCAGAATCTGCAAATCCCAATATATTACTGATCTGACTGCTCTGAAGCCCCTTAATCAGGCCAACTTCAGTAGAGGAGTAATTCATTAGGGCATTGCCAATCCACAGGGGTTCAAAAGAAGGATCAATCTCAAACGTTTGTTTTAGTCTCTTGACGACAAATTCCCTGACACATTCTGCGGCATGAAAACTTCCTTCTATTTGCACGACGCCCACAGGTAGTAGACCCGCTTTGTTTGATCTTGTAATAGCTCTGTAAGCACCATGATCAATATACAGATTTCCGTGAGGGGTGAGACCGTGGAGAATCCAGAAGTCGCGATCTTTGATTGCGTCCTTGGCTAAAAATCGTGTAAAGGGTGGAACTCCCGAAGAAGCCAGGTTTTCCAGCTCAGTCAACTGCACTTGCATATTACTCTCTAAGGTAGCGCTTATGGGCAGCGCAAGTGCTTCTTTAATTTCAGAAGCTGGAGTTTCCTGAGTTTGAATATATCGGACGATTGAGTAAACATTCCCTGGCACTGAACTTTTACATATAATTGTAGTCACGCCGGCTGAAGTGGCAAGCTATGCGGCAATAAGTTTAGTAGTCATCCCGCCTGTACCAACAATACTTCCAGAAGACGAAGCATCCACCCGAAGGTTTGAAATATCATCCACTATTAATACAGGCTGTGCATCCGGGTTTAGACGTGGGTTATCTGTGTTTAAGCAGTCTACGTCCGTCATTAAAAACAAATAGTCGGCATTCACCATACCCGCGGCAATAGCTGATAGTGTGTCATTATCTCCAAAGCGTACCTGGTCTAACGAAAGGGTATCATTTTCGTTCACAATTGGGACTACATCCATATCTAGGAGCTCGTTCATAGTGTTTGCAGCATTCAAACACTGTGTGTGGTCGGCGATATCGCTACGCGAACAAAATTTGAGCAACTTGCTGATCAAGCTGCCGAAAGAGGTCATCCCAGAGCCCAATTAACCGTGCTTGTCCTATAGCTGCAATAGCTTGTACTCCAGCCAAATGCTTGGGTCTTTTTGATAGCCGCATTCTTTTCAAGCCTACTGCTATCCCGCTCGAGGATACGATAAGTACACGATGACCGTCTCGCCGAAGATTGACCACCATCTCAACAATTAATGACATATTGGCAATTTTAGACTCATGCGTCCCTTCGTCGCAAAGTGATGAAGTGCCTTATAAACGCGTTAGAATCAAACTCGCTAATATGAAATTCTAAACGAACCTAGCTTGATAACAATAGTGTAGCACGTTTTCTTCATTTCTGCTGTCATTTTTGTACCTAAGGCTGCTTCTTGAGGAACCATACCTAGGAGACAATAGCGGGTGCCATTTCTTTTATATTTGAAATGCTGAATCAAAACTATTGATGTACCTTAGCGTAAGGGTTCTATCATCAAACGTTTAAACTCTGATGACAAGTACAAATGAGGTACATGGCGCGTGCTCATTTTTTCATAGTGACGGAATAATACAGCTGAAGAGCTAAAATAAAAGGTTCTCACGGAACAGGAAGAGATGTTGGCCTATGACCTAATGAAAATTCTAGGTATATCCTCCCATTCTAAGTATGAGCTACCTAGGAACCAATATACCCCCCTTGAAACTTGATGTTGATAGTTGTATTGGGGTTGAACCCATTGATGTTTCTTTCAACTGGATCAAAAAAATTTACTTAAACGGACAATTAAAGGAAAAATTTTTCGTCATCATGCTTCATTTTTCCGTAGTTTGGTTCCGAGGCCTTTTTTTTTTAGCAAATCTACTGAACAGCCCTTTCTGCAGGTGAGATCTCAGCTCTGTCAATTTCTGTAATCACTGGTTTTTGGCTGTGGCTTCCTACAGGAGTAAAAATGTTTTAATTTTTCTATGTTGAAAGCAAGTATATAAGCTAAACGTAATAATACAAGAGGCAAATTTACGTTTACTTTTATTTTTATTTTTTAAATTTTATATATAATAATTTTGCAGATTTAAGCAACTGTAGGCCGTAAGTCAAATGGCGACTGAATATTTGAGAGAAGATTCCCTACAGTTACCATTAGTATATGGTTTTAGAACTACTGTCATGTGTACCTATATTTTCTCAATTATTGTGCTAGAGTCCAAACATGAAGGTTGCAATCGATACAATGTAAATAATTACCATTTCCATTAATTATAAATTGCTGAATTAAACCAAGTTTTACATTATTTCTGAAAATACATAAACAGGTATTCAAGCAATGATGTGAGATTTCACTTTGATATTAAATGCACTCAAAAATGTGAAGTTTAGTGCAAATTATATAGAGCCCATTTCGCTTGCTTGTCATAATTTTGCAGATCCCAGCTTGCTTTCGCTCTTCATAATTTTGAGATTTATGACTCCTTTTGCAGTGTCTCGCGCTTACTGACTTGTCAATTATTAACCCTTAGCCTTTCGTCAGCTTATCCCCTCTACACGTAATTCCACGCTTTAAAGTAAATGCTTGCTGTTAGCAAATAAAAAGATTGAGCCAAGATAACTCAACTCACCTTCGACCGGTTTGCAGATATTAATATTTCATGTTGGTTTAAGTTCCGTAAACACAAACAAAACCTTGCTAAGGGTGTTACAAAGACTTTCAAACTTCTTGGTATTAGCTGTGCCATGATTTGCTTTCTAAAAGTTTATAAAACATTTGCATTCACAGTGCGCTGTATCCTGGTTCAGGAGTTTTTTTGAAAAAAAATTGAACAGAAGTCAAGCAACAATGGCAAAAGAGCAGCATAACGCGCTTTATCACGGAAAAAATTGGGCATACAAGGAAGTTTAATTCCTGGAAATTTAGCTTGTTCTGAAACAGTTGGAGAGATATTTCAGAAATCGGCTCAAAGAGGATGAGGGATGTGGCCTAATGGAAGGCGCTTCGTAACCAAAGTAAGTTGACGGTAACCTGTCTGTCACATTGGGTGCCGGGTTCGATCCCCTCCTCAGTCTGATATTCGCCATATCAGAAACAAAAACAGGCCTGAGTATGCTGCTTAAAGTACTCAACCGCTGGTTTCTCAAGGTTTCACCTCGAATACAAAAACTTGGAGGGAATCGGTAGCCTCAGCGCGAGACAGCCTTGTGCTGGCACTAGTAAGCACGGGAGAAGGAACCATTTATACTCGGGACTCAATCATCTACAAGTCCCGAGTACTGACCATGTTTCCCTCAGAAAGGTCAGAAAGAGGTGTTTTAATCCGAGAACACATGTAATCTGGGAGGTCCACGGTCTGCCTATAGGGTG
>JAKVQY010000260.1:0-18691 GCA_030463045.1 Geotrichum macrosporum
AACCAAACAGTGCAAACAAAAGTGCAATATATTGATAGTAGTGAACAAACACATTTAACAGGACAGACAGTCCATGCAAATTTAAAACGGCAAGAAAAAAGTTAAATGTAATTGGACGTCACGAAACCAGACCATTTTAAAAAGGAATCGGTGGCTTTAACACTCCACATGCTTAACAGCGAATAAAGTCCTATGCGCCTTTTTCTCAGACATATGACTTGCGTTTTTTTTTAGGGCAACTGACTGGAAGGCCTGAATATAATCAATACAACTAATTGCTTTGCAATGAATTGACGGTGATTTTCAGATTTTTTGAATTCTATACCCGGCCAACTGACTTTTCTGGACAGACAGAAAAATTACAAAGATGTAGAGACACGAAATGCATTTAACGACAAACTAAATGGCTCAAGCCCAGGAACTAGTAGACTGAACTATATTTTCACATTCAATATGTCATTTTGTAATGGAGAAAAAGCATTTGTATTCAATTTATGGCACTCTCGGGGGATATAAATGGAAAAATATAGTGTGTGAGAAAGGGCAAAAAAAAGAAGGCAAGAAAAACACCATGTAGTTTTTAGGCCTATATTTGAACATTTTGAACAGTATCTTACTTTTACTTAACTCTTCTCTCGAAGATTTAATTGCTACTGTGACATTCAGACTGAATTTGTTGTATATTAAATTTGAGAAAGTACTATTACTTAATCAAGCGTGTCATGTTTTTGTTACCACTTAGATAGGTTCGTACAATTTTATTTTTGTCCATTCGCACACTTGAGCTTTAAAAATTGATTATTAGTTTTTGAAATCCAAGAAATTTCAATGATGGTGTTTGCAAGCTATCACAGTTAAGAGTTTTATTTAGATGAACAAACTCCTATCTTTAGAGGATAAAGATTCTTAGAATTGTAGCAGTATTTTTTGCATGTTGAAATTTATATAGTAGCAGTCATCAGTATACTAGCTCTTGTTTGGTATAAGGTAAGAGCTATTAGAGTAATTCTATTCAAGCACGACCTTGTAAAGCAGTTTTGGAGCACGTTATATGTTTACGCAAATGATGGCCAAGTAAGATGTGTGAGGTATCGTTTCGTTTTTTTAATATTCTGTAACAAAAATCGGAAAGGCCGAAAAAGAGTACCAACAGCACAAGGCCCATTATGCTCTCGCTATTTTTGCAAATCTTATTCTTACACCATATCACAATTATTTATATCACTGCATTTGTTCCTTCAGAGAAAGGAAGTATTGTTTACAATAACCTGATAAAGCAAGAAACAGATTAAGGTATTTGAAAAGTCAAACTCCCAGAAATGCAATGAATTCGTCGTTTCAAAGCTTAAAAGAAAATGTGATAAACCAAAGGCAAAACTCACTTGAACAATGAAACATTTTAACTAAGATTACCATAATATCATGTAGTGTAGGAAATGGCTTATCGTTAACACAAAAGTCGAACAAAAGGAGCTGAAGTAAGAATTAAGAATTAAGTTATGAGCCTTTTCAAAATTTACCATTTCTGGCCCAACTAGCTTGAAGACACGTTTTGGCTTGAAGCATCTAAATCTACAATTCTTAGATTGCCAAACAGAAGAGCGCAAAATAATTTATTTTTTTTCCCTTTAGGAACCACTCGATCCCAGTCAAAGACGTTGAATGAAAAGGAATTGTCATTACCTTGAATTCCTAGCGCATACCCTATTCACTATTCCGGAAAGTGATTTCTAAACAGCTACTCGTCCATAAGTGGTTTCCAAGTTCAATATCCATTAGATCGGAGGAATCATAACCTATCGCACAAAACAAATGGCAAGGA
Source organism: Geotrichum macrosporum (assembly GCA_030463045.1). Taxonomy (NCBI): domain Eukaryota; kingdom Fungi; phylum Ascomycota; class Dipodascomycetes; order Dipodascales; family Dipodascaceae; genus Geotrichum; species Geotrichum macrosporum. The sequence continues at coordinate 1,823 of JAKVQY010000260.1, forward strand.
TGTAAATGATTAGCAAGGTCTATATTGACTTCAAGTAATGTCGAAATGAAAAATGAAAAAGATTCAAGCTCATTGATTTTTCAGTACCTTTGACTTATTTTAGGCTTTTTGTAGGAGCATAGAAGATACTCCCATACGCAATTGAAATATCCTTAGCGACGTCATATACCTTGTTGAAAACGGGCTAGTTCTTCCGTACTGTGAAAAATTTAATAACTGGCATTCATACTGAGAACTAGTTTCTTTTAATTGTACTTTAATTTGCCTCATATATTGTCATGTTTGGCTTATATATATATTGATAGGTGTGTTAAATGCCGAAGACAAGAATCGCAACGCAAGAAAATCTTTTCCTTCTTTCCTAAAATGTAGACAAATTCAAAATATATAATAGACTTTTTCACACCCCTAAATTTGCATCTACTCCTTTTTCTTCTTTAGTGGGTGGTTACTTGGCTAACTCTTTACTCGCTTGCCCCCTAACTGAAAGGATTGACTTATGTGACACTGGGTGCTGTATGTCTAACGCGTTTTGCATTCGGTGGATTTATGGAAAGTACGTTGCTCCATTTCTCTTATTAATCGTTGGTTTATCTAGCCAATCTAGATCTATTCTGATTCAAGCATCGAGTAACTTTTAATGACCCCTCCTCTGAATACGCCATCAAAACCACACTCGCAATATAGCAATTTGTTTTTAAAGGCAGGACATCCACGGAATTAGATTAAATTGTTTTCTCCGAAAATTTGGTCATGTGATACTGAAACACGAGCTTAAATTAAAATTTGTCATCACCATCACCAAAATTTTAGTCCTAGGGCGGGTGACTCGCCTTTTTTCTGGCCTAGGACTAAAGAACTAATGCTATTGAATTTTAGTGCTTGGAACATGCAAAATGGACTTTAGACTTAGTTGCACAGTCATCAGTTACGGTTGAGGGTAATTTCGGACGCTTGTTGTTTTTTAGTTTTTCAAGTAGTTGGGCAACGCCCTCATTAGGAGTCACGCGCTGAGGGTTGAGCCTGGTAGATTTAGATCCGAGCTTTGCCAGAATAATCAAACCTCGAGATCATGGCATCCTGTTACTCTGCATGCTTGCAGTTTAAGATTGAACTTGTAAGGAAACCCCACTGCAACTTTCATTCCCTTGATCTCTTTCTTTTTTTTTTTCTTCGCTTAATTCAAACTTGTTTCTCGGTGTCCTTCATGCTTGTTTTGTATATATTTTTCCATCAAGTTTAGAGAGTAGCAAGTAAGGCTGCAGTAGTAGACATCTCGGCTGTTGAAAAGATCCCTTTACAAAATACATGAACTAGTAAATACTATCTACATCATGTGAAAATATTCAATACCGAAAACGCCATCAAGACCAACGCAAACAACTGTATGAAAGCACATCTCCTAACGATTCCTATGATGATGCTTATGATGGGCGATTAATGATTTTGGGCATTTTCTGCACAAAGCTGCCAAGGTTTCTGTTTGTCAGTCTTCTTCATGTGTCAAAGCGGGGGTTTTTTCCATGCTCCCTTCAAAATATTCAAACATGAAAATTCACATAAATCAGAGAAAATTAATCGGAGCATTTTTTGACTTCTTTATATCGGTTACTGCAGTTATTTCCATCGTTTTGCTCTGTTCAAAAGTTTGAATGGAACATTTATTTCAAATGCATATTATTATTATTTTTTCCTTCTATTATTTCAGTTTCTGGACTTGGAAAAAGTTGTTTTCGGCAAGAAAAAAAGTTGTATCACAAAAACTAAACATTGCACTGTCTCCCTACTGCACCACAACCTTCAGCATAGCCAACAGTTACCACGACCAGAAGTGTTATTGCCCCCATCATCATTCTCGATTAAATCCCAGAGACTTAAAACATGTAAAATATTAATGAAATTCAATCAGTCATTCGCCATTAATGCTTACTTTCCAAATTTTACTTTTTTTATATTTTTTTACTTACCCCACACAATATACAAACTTTAACTTTACCTTACTTGCAACAACTTCAACTCACTTCCCTTTTCTGTTGCGTCCGTTGCCCTAAACAAGCGACGTTCACTATGCGTAGCAGTACGTGGCTCATTCTCTCGAGCTCACATTATTTATATACGACGCCATATCTCTTCAAAAAAAAATTTCTTCCTAAAGTTTTTTTTTCTCTCCCTAAATTCTCCCTGCTCCTAATTACTCGTCCTCCTTCATTTTCATTTCAAAATGGCCTCCGCTGGCTTGCTATCCCTTTTGACACCACCCGGTAAAGTCCCCGGCACTGGTCTTTTGTCCGTAGCCACCGCTTTCAAACAGCGCTTTGGTGGCAGCACAGACCCTGCAATCATGGGAACTATTCTCGCTTCCCTACCAGCAACATTTGGTGACTATCCGGTTCACGCTGACGTCGCTCCCAGTGCAATCTTTGTCGCTATCTTTTGCGTCCTCGCACTTTCTTACTTTTACATTTTCGCAAAAGACTACTCTCGCGGCCATCGTTTCTGGGCCTTCTTTGGCCTAGGCGCATACAGTATCCTCCGCATCATCGGTTTCGGACTCAGGATTCAGTGGTCCCGCAACGTCATGCAAGTTCAATTAGGTATCGCCTCAACTGTGTTCACTCTTGTTTCAGTGCTATTTATCAACATGCTTAACATGCTCTTTGGACATCGTATCTTCACACATCGCCACCCAGAAACCGGAAATGCATCCTGGTTCAACTTGCTCATGGCCACCACATATTTTTTCGTCATTGATGTCATCATTATGGCCATTCTCGGTCAGGCCTTGCCCTTCATCTATTATATGCCCCAGCGCAATCTAGACATGTGCCGCAAGGTTGTTCAAGCTGCCGCTATCCTCCAAATTATGTACGCCTTCGCCGGTATCACTCTAGTTGCATTTGCGTACATCATTCCACCTGGAAAAATCGATCACCATTTCGGTCGTTTTAATAACGGCAGCAAGGATATTCTCCCCAAGACCTTTTCAGCCACTTGGTTGGAGTCTTGCAGCCCATTTTACTTCCCACGCAAGGGATCTCAGCAAATTCTTCACCGTGGCGATCCTAGGGCAAGCTACATTCGTGTCATGCCTTCTCAAACGCGCCCGGCAAAGGGTCTCGCTGATCACAATGAAGACCACGTCAACGGCCCCAAGATGTCTGTGGCCATTGCTCTCATTGCTACTACCTCACTCCTTCTCTCTCTCTCCTCAGGTTTCCGCTGTGCTTCTACCTTCATTTTCGGCTCCCGTGGCGGTACCCCCGCTGTTCCATATTTAAACTGGATCTTCCATAACTGGGTATTATATCTGTTTTACGGAGCATTTGAAGTCATTGTCAATATTTTGTTGCTTGTGTTCCGCGCCGACCTGCGATTTTACATTCCAGATATGGCCATCGGTAGTGGTGGTAGCAAGGGTCATGCAGCAGTGAATGATCAAAACACTTCGGATAGCGAGTTAGCTGTTAACCAGACTGCAAATACTGTCGTGCCAGCTGAAAATCTGCAAAAGTTGGAGACTTCCCATGTTCAATAAGGATGTGCTGGAATGTCTCCACCTGAATTTGTTAAAGTTTTCAATCTGTTGAGATAAAAAAAAAACGAAAAAGAGAAAAAAAAATATTTTGGTAATAATTTTGTGTTTTTAATTAATTTTTTTTTTTTTTTGCTCCTGTTTGTTTGGTAATTGGTCAAGGGGCCACCAAGTGGGCTGGGTATCAATGATTATCCACCCTTATTATGTGGACGTTCCGTAGGTAATGTCAAATAAGAATCAGTTACTATTCAGCGAAGACAATGAATAGTTCAAAAAGAACTTTGATATTTAATCAAGTCTGAGGCGATCTAGTGGAAATTAGTTTGTATTTTAAAGAGATTTGATGATTAAACACAACTAGTCTGGATAGCCCTGCTGCAAGAAATAAAAATATCCATTTAACGTGAGGTTGAAAGTTAGAAAACTAAACAAAAGGGTACATATCGATAACAGATTGGTGATGACAACACTTGAAAATATTAGGAGGTTAAAAGGCTGTAATCTTAAATGCCGAAACCAAACTAGGAATAGTTTCAGGTGGATGAGAATATATGAGGTAGTTTGCTCATTTTGAAATGTCGGAATTTTTCTTTTGTTATCTGTGACAATGTGTAGGATAAATTAAAAGTCGAAAATGAATGCATGCTGGAATTCGATGCAAAAGTGGTATTAAAACTGAACTAAAAAGAACTTTTTATTTCTAGTTGTGAGCTAAAAGGCGTATTGGACTCACGAAATTGCAAAAAGGTGTCAAATATACGGTTAACAAAAAGGTCATACTCAAACTCAGAGTCATTGCTTCAAAGATAAGCTGCAGTCAAAACTCATGTGCTCTGCGAGTATAGGAAAGCACCCATTTATTAACAAAATTTGGATCGAGCAATGTCAAGGCATAAAAGAAAAGAAACAGCAGAGGCAAACTTGAAGAAAAACAGCAGAATATTTGCAAAATAATGAACAGCAGGGTTCCATTTTAAATATAAATCAAAAATTGCTTCAATTGTTTGATCGGTCGTTGTTTTGGAAAGAATTCTTTTAGTGAAAATGCCGAGATGTTATGCCGAAGACTCCATGTGCCAAATCAGGACCGCCAATTGCACTAAAAGACACCCCATTTTATTGTCTTGACAAGTTCCAAGTTCAAACAGAGTGTGAAGATTTGTGAGGCTCGGTCTATGAGTTGAACCGAGACGAAAGGTAGGATTATTGAGTGCTCTAACTTTTTATGAAATTGAAATTGCTCGGCCTTTGTCATCTAAGTGTGATGAAATAATCCGAAAATCCAAACTTCCCGGGATTCCTTAGTTTTGTCAGAAAAAACATTTGTATGACGCCCATAGCAATCGTCCCACGTCGTAACTGACCTAGTCATGCTTAGTACGTTGTTGACTCCTTTGATCTAGTATCATGTACAAAGTGTCTACTGACGAGTCAAAGGACCTGGAACACTTTATTTTTTTGAAAATGCCCGCCGAGTTATCCGGATAAACTTGTGTGTTGCCTGTGTTTTGAACACTGAAGGGTTTAATCTCGCTTCTGGCGATACACAACCAGATAGTCTAACGCAATCTTATTTGAATAGTTTCTTGCATTTGCTTAATTCAGGGCTGTAAATGAAACATTGTACCGCTATCAGGTGTACTTTTTATAACCCGCGACGAAATGTAGTTGAAAACCGAGTCCATTTCGAAAACTGTAGTAAATGAAATCACAAATTTTGGGCAACAAGCTCGGAATGAGTTCAATTGTTTAGAGGATATATCGTAGAGTCACAATTTAGTAGTCAAATGTTTGTTGGAGCGCAAGATTAGAGAATTACAAGCTCAGACTGGACATATAAGCTATTAGGATTATAACTTCCTTGAAAGTTAAGTTCAATTGCCACTATTGACGCAAGCCATAGGACGTTCTAAACACAAGGCTGATTTTTGTCAAGGACTCGATGTGTATAAATAAGGAAGAAAGAAGTGTATTTTTAATAAAGTAACATATAAGCTCACCCCATTTAGACCCTATGTTATTATCAATAGCTGGTTGCACCTCTATGATAATTCGAAACGACTACAGTATACTTTCATCCTTCTCTACATACTGTTTCTTAGCTCGGGTAACTCTTGTCTGACCAATATCTGAAGAGTCATTTCACATTGTGCTAACTACCATTTTCCCCGTATAATGTAACGCACAGGTCAAGCGTACATTTCAGGACATTTCAAAGACGAAATCCGGCTTGAAGTAGCTCACTGACAATATTATAGGCTAGTTTACGATATAAATCCTGCCCCCGATCGGGATTTTTCCAAAAAAAAATAAAGAATAGTACTGTCTCTATAACAGGTCATCTATTTGACCCACACTCCTCCATGATGAATCAGTGCCGATGAACCGTCTTGAATTTCCTGGCGTATATCAAGTACTACACACTAAAGTAAAGTGGTGTGGTGTAAAATTGTGTAAACTTGGCCGCTTCACTTTTGCCAACAATTCTAGTATAAAAGAAGGTTTTGAGTAGATACTCCGACCCGGCTGGTGATTTTCTTTTTTCTTTTTTTTTGCCCTCAATGCCATATCGTCGTTGTCATTTTGCGTGCTTAAATTGTCTTTTGTGGTGGAACTTTTTTAAAGCTACCTTGCTGTTGCCAAAAGCATTTCCAATGTAGATTACAGTATATCAGAGTAAATTATAGTCTGCAGAGGTTGTTTCTAGTCCTTTTTTTTTTCCTCTTTCCACTGGAACAATTCTTAACTTTGCCCTTAGAAGCGTGTTGAGATCCAACATCCCTCATAAATACGCACCTCATCGCGCAGACAGTATGACGGCCTCAAACGCCTTTGCTAGTTCCAACAATTTTTTTTTTCCGCTTGTTTAGTTAATAAGGCCGCTGCTCGAAAATTCCAGAATAAAATTAATTAAAAAAAAAAAACAAGAAAAAAAGGCATTCAGGCAGCCAGAAAGTAGTTGTTCTGTTGCTACGGCAACAATAAGCATATATAATTATTGTTTCTTTAAACTTTTGTGCATATTATGACGTGAACTGACGTTCCAGTAAATTAGTATGTGAAGCGTCCCTGCCAGCACCAAATTAAGCCTAGCCTACTTGCGGAGACCAAAAGGAACAAAATCTCCCAAACGGAAACTAGCCCAACGGGAGACTTTCATACTCAGGAGGCTTTGTGATTCACTTTTTTTTTTATATTAGTATCGGAAACAAATAGTTTAAAAAAAAGTATAAATATCGAACAAGTCTCCGGCTCTCTGAGCACTTTAACTAACGCTGGATTCATTTTCTTTACAAACACCATTTTCTCTCTAATTTCACTTCTATATAGCATTTACTATTCAACATGAGTGCTTCTATTACTACTGATATCAAAGGAAGGCCTTCTTTGAACCGCCCTATCGCTATCTTCTCAGACTTTGATGGTACGATTTTTCTCCAGGATACCGGACACATTCTGTTTGATCATCACGGTTGTGGCAAGGAAACACGCGAGATCTTGGACGAATCAATTTCTACTGGCGAAAAGACGTTCCGCGAGGCGTCGGAAGAGATGTGGGGCTCGCTTCATGTCACTCTTGAAGACGGGTTCAAGACCTTGAAAAAGGACTTGGTGCTTGACTCTGGATTTAAACAGTTCTTCGACTATACTCAAGCCCATAGCATACCTTTTAACGTCATTTCGGCCGGCCTAAAGCCCCTGCTTCGCCACGTACTGGACGAGGTCATGGGAGAGGAACTCTCAGGCCGCATTGGAATTGTCTCAAACAAAGCGGAGATATCAGAAGACGGATCGAAGTGGACACCCATTTGGCGTCATGAATCTGAGTTGGGTCATGACAAGGCCAGATCCATCCAAGATTACAAGGACTCAGTAGTTGGCGAGCAGCCTTTAATTGTATTTATTGGCGACGGTGTATCTGACTTGGCAGCAGCCAGCAAAGCTGATATTTTGTTTGCTCGTCGAGGTCTCAAACTGGAACAATACTGTGTCAAACACAAGATTCCCTACATTGCTTACGACTCGTTCTCCGACGTACAAACACAACTCAAGACCTTGGTTAAAGGCAATCAATATCACAAGGAAAACCAACCTGCTCCGCAATTAGCTGCCAGTGGGAGCAGTAATAAAATTCCTGATTCTACAACTGCTAGTTCTGATGAAGATGCGGATATTGTCAATGGTCTTGCATCGTCTCGCAATAGACCTCCCTTAAAAGCAATGCTTTCTGGAGTTGCTTATGCTGCTTAATTCCGTACATCCTTCCAAAATTAAAATGAGAAACGGAGCTAGCTTCTATATAGACTTTTTGATTGATTTTCTTTTGTGATCATTGCTGTTTTCATACCTTGTTCTATTCAAATTTTTTGCATGGCGTTCCCATATCGATGGTTTTAATTTTATTTTGTTCCTTGTCTACAAACATGATGTTTCGTAATCCTAATAACCCACCACCAGACACAAGCAGTTACTCCGGTTCAAACTAAAGCTAGAACGGGAATGTGAAGGTTGCCTCCATTCGTACAAAGACTCTAAGAACTGATCTGTAAAGTTGTAAATCTTAGCCGAGGTAAAAAAAAAAAAAAAATCAACCAACAAAATGGGCAAGTTAAATAGAAAGACGCAACGCAATCTATCGAGTGTGCATTTGCCAGTTGTGGCATTGCTGTAAATGCGTCAACTATGAAATACAATTGTTTTTTTTTAAATTAAAATATGAAAGGTATCGTGAGTTTTTTTTGAATGTGGATGGGTAAGCATATTTAAAAAAAGTATAGATAGACTACCCAAGTTTATGCAGACATGCAAGGTTTGATGACCTCACTCCTGTAGGATAGTTGTCGGCACACACTTCACTGCAAACATTTAACTGCTGTTCTATGCCATACAACGGAAAGTTGACCAGAGTAAATTTGGGAAAACAAAACTGTCTCCATATAAGTCAAAGAAGTCTGTTTAAGCCAGTAGTTAAGTTGGCTTGATCCAGAAATGCCTATGAACAAGATGTTGCTAAAAATAAATGGTTGTAATCCTCACAAAATCTGAGTCCTCTATACCATGTATTTTGACACATGTAGCACAATGTATAAAAATTATTTGTTTGTTTGTGAGAGTAATACGATTTTGAATCATCGTCAATCCCTTTTGTAACCGTTTTCATGTTTAGAAGGGGATGACCTACTTCTTCGAGGGAGCATGCTATTGAAACGAAAAGCCGGGCATCTCTTGCTGCACTTGTTGCTCATGTCCGATTTGGCCAACTTCATTATTTTAGGCATCCTCGCAAATCATAATGTAGTTGACATAACATAACATAACATATATTTTTAGAGTCTCAACTTATAGAAATAAACAAAATATACATAAAATAAAATAATAAGAAATTAAAATAAAATAAAAATAACGTGTTTAGAACACAGGTTGGACTGCTTCCGTTTCCCTACATTGTAGCTTTTTACTACCAAGTCAAATAACCTCAATTTGAGCCCGAAATATACCTCTGCACAACACTCAACTAGCTGATTTCCACAGATAGAAGCCACCTTAAGTAAAAACTCTTTTGCAAGATAAAAACCAAGTCAGGCACACTAACGTAGTTGAAAGTAGAGTAAACTTTCCGAGTCACTCTCAAAAATGAAGGGCATTACGCCGTAGTAGCCTGTTATTTTTATAATTTTCTTTATTTTGTCTCAGTAGTTTTCAACCTTTTTTTTCCATTCGATAAAGTTTGAATGATCAAGTACTTGTTGGTTCAAACCATATTATGGCATTATCTTGGAGTTCATTTTGCGGCGATACTTCCGCAGTCTATTTAACAACTCTTTATACTTTTTCTAAGGCTGAAATATCTAGGCGAGACATAGCCTAGAATCATTCTTTACACATTTTCAATAGCATGTAACAGAGCTCTTTATAAAACTTTAAAAAAACAGCTCACTTAAAATTTTGATCATACCGGTAACATGTGAAAAACATGATAAGAGCTTTTCTGAACTCACTTTATTCATTTGTACAAGTGCATGTGTGTATGAGTTTCACATCTTGCAATATCTGAAGAATTTAATCAGCATTCTGCTGCCCGGGACAATTTAGTGAGCCTGATTGATTGCCTTAGACCTTAATTCATTATTTACACACTATCTTTGCCATATATTATAACTGAGAAAAAATTATTATTCATGCTTTTCCTGCATTTTCAAAGCTTCTGAACCCCTTCTGACTGCCCTGTCTAAATAACTTTAACCTAATAATTTTTAAGACCAGATGGTTCGTCATGAAAGGGGTTTCCAAATCATACAGCCCAACTTCATAAGGACTACTGTTATTTATATTACATGATATCATTTAAGAAATAACAGATTATAGTAGTGTACGATATTTTAGACATAACTGCGCCTGTTCGTAGAGTCGCATTAACAATTTAATATTTGAGACAAGAAATATCTCCAACGCCTTATCACTACTAAAACTATTTACCATACGTTCATCTCTTTCCAGGACTTCTTTCATTAACTGCTTATTCGCTGCTCATCCTTTCAATAACTTTGCCAACATTCTGGCAATCTTCTCATCTCTGCATTTGAAGTTTTGCAATATGTTACAGCTGCTTTTTCTGAAAATCAATGTACGAGATATTGAACGACACTGAGTCGGAATGACCAGATACATCACCATATAGAACGACACGTGTGTGTAGCCCGTCATTTAATATTACACTTCAAAACTGCCCTAGTAGGAACATGAGTGACGAAAAGTAAAATATATTGTGTTCTAGATAAGCCGTTTTTTTTGTTTTCTCTCTTCACTATGCATTGCCATGTATTGACTCTGGTGGAGAATTATTGCATGACAGTCCTAAAGTGTTTCATTATAGGTTGCCTAACTTGTTAGAAAGTTACCCCGAATATCATATCATGGCAGGTAAAAAAACGTTTTTTAAACAGCTACATGTGTGAAAATGGAAAGTCAAACTTGCCCTTAGTGCTTTCTGGCCACAATGCCACTCGTTATTGGATCATTTTCCCAAAGCTTTTAAAAAGAATCTAAAAACCTTTGTAAAGTAAGAAAACAATGGGCCTACTGAGTTTTTATTCCAGCAAATCTGGAAACATTCCGGCTGAATCCTCTGCAACAAATGTTTCTACTTGAATCGGTGGATCATAACTCCTCAAATCTGCGTTTAATTTGTTTAAAGCGTCCGTGAATATAGGGGCAATGACTAGTTGAAACTCGAGCATTTTAAGGCGAGGCATTGTTTTTGGGTTGATATGAGCCATCAGTAGGTTGTACTTGTCTGCCGCACTTTTAGGAACTCCAAATCCTGGTCTAGCTTTGATATCTGCGTACTCGTAAACTTTGAGTACTTTGATATGCGCAAGCGCAGATTCCATCTGCGGCCCTTGTTGTTGTGTCGACAAGGCAGCAGTTTTTTCCTCTTTCTTCCGAAATGATTTGAAAATGTTTATGGATCGCTTTTTCTTACTTATTTCTTTTGCAGATGATAAATGGTAAAATTCGGGTGACCTATTATCTTGCCACAGGCAATTGAGAGAAAAGTTAGGCCGCTGCTCAATTCTTGTACGTTCATGAGCAACTGTGTGGTATATAGTCAAAGGATTTGTTGGGTTATTCTCCATAATGACAATTTGAACTGTTTCCCACAATAAGGGCATTAGCTGGGCGCGCAACCTTTTGCAAGTCCCAGCAAAGTTCAATGCATCTTCTTGGTGCCAATGCTTGCTTTCTAAATCTCCTCTGAGTGGAAGCTTCCCAGTGAAGAATGCAGCAAATTCACTTGCCATATCAATGGGGTCTTGCTCTGGCGGGCCATTTGGAAATGCAAGATGGGTCATAATTTCTCCTAGGATGTTTAAGGGGAACTCGTCTATTTTCATTTTTGTTTCACGCCCTGAAGCTAATAATCAAATCAGGTTTTCAAAAAAAGTAGGAAGCAACATTACGTTAAGAAACAGCTCTGTTTATATTATAGCACAATTTTTTTCAAAAATTGTTATAACTATATTTGCGGAGGGTGCATAAATTTTTAGTGGTGACGTCGCTGCGTTGACATTTGATACGAAAGAGGGGCAAGTATTTCTCCAACCTTCAGAGTGACATTGAGAAAGGGCAAATGAAAATTATTCATCAAGCAAAAAAAAAGCTCTCATATACAGAATATATTTAGTATAATTTAAATTTGAGAAGTCTTATTGTATAAACTGATATTAAGGTGCCTGGGTGAAATCCATTTGTAGTTTTTGCACTTAAATGTTATGCAGTCACAAAGTTTTTTTATTTTGTTTCGGAAAGGGGGGAAGATGAGGGAGAAGGATAGGTCATAGTTAAAACACACTGCTTAATTTATAGCCTAACAAATACCCTACAACCCCATTGAATATTTACCTCATGAGATCTCCAGCGCACTTCTGGAAATCCTAAGGTTAATAAGTTTTGTACTTGAATCAGCACAGGCATATGAGGCATTATGGGTGTAAGCTATCAAAAGGTCTGTATTGCTCTTGTACTACGGGAACGTTTCGACCTTGGTTTTGGCGCTATGCCAAATTAAATCTCAGCTAATTTAGGTCAGCTTACTAGGGGCAGAAACAATATCATTCTTCCCTGGATCCTCGTCATTAAATCTCCTAACACAACTGGGAAAATTTTAAAACAAAACATGAAAGCATAATTTCAAAGAGCAGTCATGAGTACTACTTGCTTAGTATTTTTGTTTTAGTTGTCCCCTCGAAATTGCAAGTCTGGGAAATCCCTAGCTTCAATTCCGATATTAGAAAGGTTTTCGGCGCCAGAAACATATTCTGTAACTTTTAAAGAGATTCGGATTTTGGTACACTTTCAAGATCCGGAAATGAATTATAAACAAGACATATTAAATATACCTCGCATCTACTAGTACAGGTCATTCATCAACTAGTACAGGTCATTGCCTTGGTTTTTTTTTAAATGCGTTTTCTAACGTATTTTTCTAGCAGGATTTAGTGACATGCTGCTATGCTTAATTGCTATTTATTATTTATAATTATTATTTCTTTGCAACTGTCTATCTTAACATGTTTCATACATCAGATGAATGAGATTGTTATAGGCACAGTGTTAGGAAAATGGTGACTGTAAGTAAACAATCTTTTTGGGCATACTAGCACTCAAAAGGTCTAACATGACAAAATGAATTCCACAATTTCTTCTGATATAGACGTTTTCTTACTGGAAACTTTATTCTCTATGTAGAAGCCTTAAAAAATGAATGATGAATGGAAAGAAGATATGAAAAGAGATAAGCGTGCGATAAATAGTTCAAGTTTTGATAGTGAGGTGGAGAATGACTCTTTTCTCAAAGATTGAGTCGCTACTATGACTTACAGAGTATATTTTGCTACATATTAAATTTTAAAAAGCATTGTTATGTTCTTTAAACAATGAATCACAATTGATAGATATAAATTACCTTTTCTCCCTCATTGTACGGTGCAATGACTTCCATATTGCTATACACGGCATTAATAGTTGTGAAGGGGTAATAGTAGAGTTTTTTAAGCAGGAAGAGTCTTTTTGGTAATGGTTTATTTGGAATAGGCCATCAACTACTATCAGAAAGGAAGGGGTTACAATAAAACCTATGGAAATAAGGACTACACACGAGCCAAAATGTATGGAAAAAACAAACATTTTGTAAACATTTAAATTATGATGATACGGTGAATCTCAGCTCTTCTTAGAAATATTAAGCTGCCAATGTGACTGATCAACTATAGCTACCTGGAAGTAACTGGATTTTCCATTTGAAGTGAGCACTTTACCAAATTCAAATTTGTGAAAGTAAAGAGCGAATTACTATGACTTGAGAGCAGTTCGGTAATTTGCTCTACTGGCTCAACAAACATTTCTAATTAGTTATGCCAGCGGGTGAAGAAAAGCGATACTAGTATTTCAGGTGTACCTTGGTCACCACTCTCTATACATTTGCAAATGATGCTTTGAGACATGCTATTTGGAGGGTTAATTGATTAAATGCTGTGAGTAATTGAGCAGTCACTGAAAATCATTTTTCTCAATTTCTATTTGCGTGTAAGCAAGGATTTTTTAAAAAAGAAACAGATATTAATCCAAATTTAATCAAAGTGCTCATAAGAATCCAAAAAATAGTTAGAACAAAACTATTTTGTGCATCATTTGGAAAACATAGCACGAAACAAGCCATTTTGTTTGCTTAGGAATAGTATAACCAATGACAAACTGTGAAACCCATAACTTCAAGTTTGCGGATAAAGAATGAAAAATTGTGGACAATTGGTATCACAGGTTATTTAAACTAGTCAGAAGATGCAAATAGTAAACTTCGATGTCAAGCCAAGATTAGTATATAAATGAAGCACGTTAAAAACATACGACTTTATCAAAGCAAAATACTAAAGACAGTGCTAATATTTTGCAAAAAATGGTATTCCTTACACAAAAGGCTGATGTTGGGTATCATAAAGTTTTTTGCTTCTCAACCCCCAAGAGTTGGACTTGAATCCCCGTACTGGCGAAATTAAAAGCATGAACAACAATGAAAGCAGTCTTATTGTGTTTGAAGCGCAACTAAACATTTTTTCGGACAATACAAGAACGAATTTTGAAAGTGCCGTAGAAATAGAAAATGAAGGGGCAGTATTAGCTGATAAGGGTCTGATGAGCCTTAAGTCACCACTGAAATTATAGTTTTGTTGATTAAGGTCATCCTGGATGTCTTTCAGTAAACTTGAGATTCTTGCGTCAAATGCAGAAGTGCCATATGAAGGGTATGCTGCACTTGATATGAGGTTAGACTCAGATACTGCTTCACTTTCTCGGTCAATCCTTGATGATAAAGAAAAAACTTTGCAAGTATTTCTATTGAATCTAGAGCTTTCACTGCTAAACACGTACAGCTTCTCAGGTTCTTCAAGTAAATATTGTGAAATGTTTCCCATACTGGAATTATTCATGCTAAGTAGGCATGTTAAATCATTACTAATGCGTTTGCTAGGCTGCAACTTCGCGAGCGGCGAAAAGTATAGAGTGCAAGTGTTACGTTCTTCAAAAACTGGTGAGTATTCAGAACGATCAATTTTGAAATCATTTAAACCAAATACAGAGAAATTCATTTGATAAAGCTGTCAGCTCTAAAAAAAGTAATTGAAATTTTGGAAAAAGTCTTATAGTTATACAATCAACAATTATCTCTTTTTTTTTTTTTAATTAAACAAAACCAAGTTTTGTGAGTACGTTTATAAATTGTTCGAGTTAGTATTGCTGAGAAAAGAATAAAAATTCTAATCAGATAAAGAGTTAAAATATTATTTACGTCTGACCAGATGATTGAATTAATCTAATAAAGCTCAAAAGTAATACACAATAGCCATATTAGCAGTTAGTGCGGTATACCTATGTTGTGGAAAAAACTGAAATGTAGGCAAACTTTTGAAAGGCAAAAAATGTGGGCCGAATAAAGGTTCCACAATATATAGGAGACCTATTTTGAATTTGCTGGCTTTTCAGAAATTGCACAATTTAAAATGTGTTTTGAAAATTGTCCAGTTGTCTTAGTTTGTGCTAAACAAAAAAGAGCTTTTTATATTGTTGGCATGAGACTTAGACTCTGCACCTTTTAAAAATAATGTTTGTGATATAAATTCCTTGTATTCAGTTTTAAGGATACATGCAATAACTTGAACTCCGTTACCATCAGTTTGTGTTTCCGTGAATGCACTTTGTTTTGACTACATTACTGCCGTGAATCTGTTCATTATATTTTTACATAGACTAAAAGTTATTTTTTAAGGCCTTTCATATTGCCAGAAGTTGTAAGTATCTTTCTTTGCCACGGCAAAAACCCCACTTTAAAACCATATATTAGTCTAAAATATACTTTCATAGACTTTCATGTATAGCTTCTGGAACTGCATTATTATGCCGTCCTATTTGCATTTCACGTATTATTTTGTATCTTCAAAATGTATCAGCCTATTTAGCCCTTATTCCTTTTAATAAGTAGTACCGAAATTCATTTCAGTTCAACGTTGTTTTTTCTTCATTCTCGTTTTGATTCCATCTGTACTTCACAAGTTTAGAAACTTGTAAACCACTTCCAATAACTAGTAGTAATGTAAAAGCACTGTTGCCATTTTCTTTAGTATATAATCCTTGTCTAAAATTTTTTTTTTGTGAGTGTGGTATTATTATGTCCCGTTTGTTTGCGCTGAATGTATGACAGTTCCTTTTCCGCGCTTCTTATCAAGTGTATTGTCCAGTACAACAAAATGACATTGATACATCAGTTATTATCCAATTTAAAATCCTGAAAAAATAGATAGGATAGAAAAAGTCATGATCCTAATTATTTGTCTAAGATGTATAAATTAAAATAAAAATAAAATGTTTAGAACACAAGTTAAGCTGTTTCCTTTTTCCATTACGACGTGCATTTTTAAAAGTCCTTTAAGCTTATAGATGTAAACAGAATAAGGATGAAATAATAACCCCCTCTTGTATTATTATTTTTAGCTTATATATTTGCTTCCAACGTCACTGATGACTTACTGATAACTAACAATATCCTTCGCTATTTCTTCTTCAGTATTAAATTAATCACTTTTTTCATCAATTCAGAGTAAACTGGCTCTTCAATATTTAAATTGTGATTAACGGCTCTATATCTAGCCAGGCAAACTGAGAATTCTCTAACAACCATGTCTGTTTGATATTTCATTTTAGTTCGCAAAGGCTTTTCAGAGTCAATATGAAATAGACCACCAGGTGAAAGTACAATGGGGTAAAGTCGGGTTTCAAGAGAAGCATACTTGGTTTTCTTTTCAATGTACTTGTCATTTAAACGTTTCAATGGATCGGGAGTGCAACTAGGGCACTAGTGCTATGTACAGTCACATCATAGTATTTAACTAGGCCGGATTCATCAGTTGAAAAGTCAGCTCTCATTAGATTACCAGGTTCAGTCTCTTCTCCAACAATTGGCTCTGAAGAAACTGTTATATTGGCACTCCGGAGCTTCCTGATGAGCATATCACGAATTGTATTGTGACGTCTGTGGACTATTCCACTTATTGTTTCAATTAAGAGGATGAGGGATGTGGCCTAATGGAAGGCGCTTTGTAACCAAAGTAAGTTGACGGTAACCTGTCTGTCACATTGGGTGCCGGGTTCCATCCCCTCCTCGGTCTGGTATTCGCCATATCAGAAATAAAAAACAGCCCTGAGTATGCTGCTTAAAGTACTCAACCGCTGGTTTCTCAAGGTTTCACCTCAAATACGAAATCTTGGAGGGAATCGGTAGC
>JAKVQY010000261.1:0-18651 GCA_030463045.1 Geotrichum macrosporum
GACTATATTTGCAATATACTAAATTTAAGAAACTATTATTGCTAGTTATTAGTAAGTCATTAATGACGTTGGAAGTAAATATATAAGCTAAACATAATAATACAAGAGGCAAATTGTTATTATAATGAGTAACGGACAAAAATTAGCTCAATTTGAAGCAGTAAGAATGGTAACGTTTCTGTCCTCTTTTTTTTAATTTTGTTCCCCAGTAATTAAACATTCAACTATCATTATAAAAATTTCTTTAGAGCCAATTGTTGGAGAAGAGACTGAACCTGGCAATCTAATGAGAGCTGACTTCTCGACTAATGAATCCGGCCTAGTTAAACACTACAATGTGACTGTACGTACCACTAGTGCCCCCAGTTGCACTCCCGATCCATTGAAACGTTTAAATGACAAGTATATTAAAAAGAAGGCCATGCTTTTCTCGGAACCCAACTTTACCCCATTGTACTTTTATCTGGTGGTCTATTTCATATCGACTCTGAAAAGTCATTTGATGCTCTGTACACTTTCCTTGGCGACAATTTTTACTGCTTAACTCTTAGCAACACAGAGCTTAAGACTTGAGACTTGCGAATATGCACACTATTGACTGACTCTTTTCCGGTATACTAACCCTGACCCATAAACGTTTTTCCGGTCTAATTTCTCCGAAGTCGGCGAAATTGGTGAAAATTCAGTCACTCTGCAATTTTTGGCATTTGTATGATTCTTTATTTTTGAACAGCACAATAAAAATTTATAAATTTAGACAGGGCCTCGCAGCTGAAAAGAAATTCATTGAAAGGACTTGGAACTGAGTATTAATAAAATCAAACATGCCTGTAAGTGCTAAAAAGAATAACTGATGCTTGGATGACACTCTAACTAAATAGGCGCCTGTGTCAAACAAAATGTTCATTGAGAACGCCCACTTGGGCGACCGCACACGCTCTGAAGATTGGCGGATTCGTGGATACGATCCGTTGACTCCTCCGGATTTGCTTCAGCACGAGCTACCTCTGTCTCAGCAGGCGTCCCAAATCGTACAACAAGGAAGAGAGAGCGCTCGTGCAGTTCTGAAAGGCGAGGACGACCGCTTGCTCGTGGTTGTGGGACCCTGTTCTATTCACGATCCCGCAGCTGCTTTGGAGTACACTGAAAAACTGGCAGCTTTGAACCAGAAGCTGAACAAAGATTTGCTCATAATCATGCGCGCATATCTGGAAAAGCCACGGACGACGGTGGGATGGAAGGGTCTTGTGAATGATCCAGCTATTGACGGATCTTTTCAAATCAACAAGGGTTTAAGGATTGCCCGGGAGTTGTTTACCAAGATTACTGAGCAAATGCCTATTGCTGGTGAAATGTTGGACACAATTTCACCCCAGTTTCTCTCAGATTTGTTTTCATTGGGAGCTATTGGCGCACGAACTACCGAGTCGCAGCTGCACCGGGAGCTCGCATCAGGTCTTTCATTCCCTGTGGGGTTTAAGAACGGTACAGATGGTGGACTAGACGTTGCTATTGATGCTGTCCGTGCTGCTAACCACCCACATCATTTCTTATCAGTCACGAAGCCTGGTGTTGTTGCCATTGTGGGTACCGATGGAAACGATGACTGCTTTGTGATTCTACGGGGTGGCAAGACGGGAACAAACTTTGATGCAGCGTCAGTAGCTGCTGCACGGGAAAAACTTGAGCGCGCAGGCATCATGGGAGAGACCCAGCCCGGTCCTCGCATCATGGTGGACTGCTCTCATGGCAACTCTAGCAAAGACTACAGGAATCAACCTAAGGTCGCTGCCACTGTTGCTGAGCAGGTTGCTAAAGGTGACCGGGCAATCTGTGGTCTTATGATTGAAAGTAACATTAACGAAGGCAGTCAAAGCGTGCCAAAGCCAGAAGATGGCGGAAAAGATGCTCTCAAGTACGGAGTCTCCATCACAGACTCATGTATCGGCTGGGAGACAACTGTAGATGTGCTAGAGAATTTAGCCAGCGCTGTTCGCGAAAGAAGACAAGCCGCTAAATAAGTAATTTTGAGTATTTGAAAATGGAATTTTTACGTTTGTGACACAAAATTAACTGATACTCGTTCAAAGAGTAAGAAAAGAAGACTTTTTCCCGCTAAAGACTGTTACCACGTCTTCATGACTGACTGCTTCTTCTGCTGCTGTCGGTTAAAGAAGGCTCAAACGGCCTTCGGGTCTGACCGCCACCGCCACCGCCACCGACCTGGACAGTCCTGCATTAGAGTTTAGGCTTCACCAAGATGTTAAGTGGAGTCACCAGTCCAGTCATGGCGATGAGTGGCCTGCAAGGCAAGCAGACATTGACAAACGGCATCACCAGCATCATCATAATCATCAGCATTATCAGCATCATCAGCATCGCCATAATCACCAGCATCACCAACATTGGTGACTAAGTGCGCAACTCCCGTTCTTGTCATCCTACACACGCACCACCTGCCCAAAATCAGTGCCATTTCTTCACAAACACCACGGCAATGTCCATGAATCGTCAAGCCCTCTTTCAAATCACAAATAACTACGTCTTCTCGTTCATGATCATCGTCAAAATAAGCCCTGTTGACCACTGTAACTTCTAAACATTTCACGTCACGTGATACAGCGGTCACTCTGAGTCACCGTAAAACCCTAGCCCACGCAAAATTTGACTCTTTTTGCTCTTAAAGCCAGTCTATGCACGCGCGGCTGAAGCAAAACGCCTAAGCGATGTCATTCTCCTCCTCAAAACTCTTAAAAGCCCTCTTTACTTTTTGAAAATAATTTTTTTTTTCTTTTCTTCTCTCTTTCTTCTACAACATCTGGTTCTGTGCGTAGGCTAATCACTTTCCTTCTTTTGATAAGTCCATCCAGCTTTTGCCCCACAGCCAGTTTGATACCCGTCTCGCCATTTGCAACTCCCTCCCTTTGTTTATGTTTACATGCACTCTCCGGCAGCCTGTACCGACGCCGGGTCCTTGAACGACTCTCAACTCTTTGACCATGTCTCTGCCTGTTCACCGGCGTCGTCGCTAGTGCTGTCGCCTAAAATTAAAAACAAACATCAACTCAACCTTTCACAAAAGATCCTACCTCAGAGCACTGCCCTCGCCACCCAGCAAAACACTCCGCCTGCCTCGTCCACTTTGCCAGCACTCGCCATTTCCGCAGAGTCAAAATCCATATTCGTAGAAGCTCTTGTTGACTCTGCAGCTATTTTAGTTGAAACCATATGGCCGTGTGCTGCTGCTGCTTCGTGTTTTATTCGTGAAGCAGTTCCCTTGAAAAGGTTTATTCAGGAGACCCTTCGCCGGTCTCGTACTTCTTACTCGACATTGCAACTAGCTCTCTACTATTTATTGAAAATCCAACCCAATGTATTGCGTGCCAAGGAAGCTCGTAAGGCTGACCCACTGTTGGAACAAAACATGGTTCTACAGTGTGGGCGCCGCGCTTTCTTGGCTGCCCTCATGGTGGCTAGCAAATACGTACAAGACCGCACGTTTTCCGCTCGTGCCTGGTCCCAGATATCTGGTTTATCTACAGCTACGCTTTGCGAGAATGAACTGTTCTTTCTTAACGCTTTGGACTGGAACGCACATGTCAAATATTCAGTTTACGAGCGTTGGAGTAGCGTGCTTTTTGAATGCGCGTGCGACCACCGGTCACTCTGTGCAAAGAACCGCGTGTGGAGCGCCCGGTTCCGTGACATGGATTCAAGTTTGCCAGTTCCAAGTTTTGCAGAGCAAGCCAGCAACGCGCAAGAAACAGCCCTTACTTTTGAAAATGTGCAGAGATTGTCGTCTGGTAGCAAGCGCAAACGAGTTATTAACGATGGTCATCAACCAAGCAAGTGCGCTCGGCACTCCATGAGCATTAGGTCTCTCATAAATCCAGAGCCCATTGTTGATGCTCTACCGGGTCACAGCGTTGCTCGGATTCACGACTGGGCGGTGAGCGTAGCTGCCGCTGGCATGGAGGATAAGAGTGTTGCAGAGCCTGTTCAGCTCTAGAAGGTCTCTGTATTGGCATTGTCTGTAAACCGGACACTGACTAAAGTGCTCCTCTACTAATAAATCTTTTGAAGTCCGGCCAGGGCATGTCCCAAGTGCACCTGCAAGCTTCAGGTGCACTTGGGTCTGTGTCCCGTACCGTTTTTTGTGTTTGTGACACACAATTATTAAGCCTTTTAACAGGGCAAGGAATTGCACCATCGCATGCGTCAATGTTGTCAGCTTAGACCAAAAGGCTGCGAAGTACTCATAAAGCAAAAACAAAAACAAAATCGAGCGTAAATATTCCGTTTCCTTTCAAATTCAAATTCTCTTCTTCTTCTTCTTCTTCTTCTTCTTCTCTACTATCAATGGACTCCGACGTCAAGTACGTTTGACCTTTGCCATGCCCGACCACGACGACCCGGCCAATTTAAATCTGCCGGGCCATGGCGGCGGCAATCAGCTCAGTAAGTAAAGTCAAGATATTGAGCCCCGGTTGTTAACTTGATTCCTTTTAGATCCGGTTCAGTCCTTCGAGACCCAGCCGGAATTTGTCTTGGACCCGTCGCTGGAACTCGAGCTGCACGAGTTCTACCACGGCCAACAGCAACAGTCTGACTCTCCCGCCCAGAGACCCGTGGTGCTTGACGAAACACTGGAGTTGCCTCAGTTTGGTCGTCAACCCTCGGTTCCGTGGCCGCAGGAATCGTCCTTTCTCGACATTGATACCGCGCAATATAGTCAGCAGTCGTCTTCTCCAGCGTATAGTTCTTCGGTTTATGAACAGTCACCGTCAATCTCGCCAATGCTCAATCCCCAACAACAGCAGCAACAGCAGCAGCAGCAGCAGCAGAAACAATTTCAATGCGCACAGTGTCCGCTTTCATTTCGCCGCAATCACGATCTCAAGCGCCATGTGAAAATCCATCTTCCAGTTCGCCCGTATTCTTGCGAGCTTTGCGGCAAAGCATTCAATAGAAAGGACGCTCTTCGTCGTCATATAATTTCCAAAGCATGTAAAATGGGACCGGCCAAATTACAAAAACAACCAGTAATAGACACAGTCAAGCAGGAATATTCCCCTCCCCCGTTAGCATCACCAGTGGCGGCAACACAGCAAAGTTCAAGCTCGCAAACAGTGCTTGAGTCATATTCAGTTGTCGAACCATTTGATTCATTTTTTATGGGCCCTGCTCCACCGTTTGATCCTGAGTTTCACAGCTCTGCTGCCTCAAGCACCGCCGCATGGGCTGCAGCAACAGGAGAATACGAGGAGCAAGTTAGCGACGAAATACCAGAAGCCGTTGATAAGGAAGAACAAATTGATGCCAACCAAGGAGAGCAATCGAGTAGCATATCAAACCATCCTATCTCATGGTTTTCGCCATGGATATAAGCAAAGGAAACAGGAGCATTTACAATTGCATGTGTATAATGATGTATATAATTTAGTGCGGGGTGCGCAGAAAACAGGGAAGAAAGGCAAGAAGCTTACACAACGTTTAGCAGCATTAAAAAATTACAAAGAAGCTTGACATTTTGGAAAAAGAACAGATTTAAAGTACCAATTACTTTGACAAAATAAACTTTGAAATTAGTAAAGAGTATAGATTAGAAAA
This sequence comes from Geotrichum macrosporum, assembly GCA_030463045.1. Lineage (NCBI taxonomy): Eukaryota > Fungi > Ascomycota > Dipodascomycetes > Dipodascales > Dipodascaceae > Geotrichum > Geotrichum macrosporum. The sequence goes on from JAKVQY010000261.1 coordinate 5,611, forward strand.
TATTATTTTGCTAACTTTCACAGTATTTCAGCGGGGTTTAACTCTAAGCTACAAAGATTTAGTATGGGATTTTGAATGGATATAAATTGCTAAAAGCAAAGCTGATATTGGCCGGTTTTGATGAAAGAAGCAATTCATGATATTGGCAGTAAGCTTTCAAGTAAAGAGGCTTTAAAGCCACAGAATTTTGCCAGGTCTTTTTTCTAAAATTCCGAGAATAAAAAAAATAAAGCGCAGTTCTGTCTTTGCAATTTAACATTTCGAGATTTTTCAAAAGTTTTTCTTTTTATATCAAGGAAAACATTAAAATTAAGTTATATTAGCTATTTCTTAAGTAAAGTATGGTCTTGGCTTTTAGCAAGTGTCCTTCATCACGGCTCCACAAGTGAAAAATGATGCGAAGATAGTTTCTCCAATTTAAATTATGACAACAATGGAACAACCATAAATACTGCTTCATTTTTTAAATGTTTAATGCATCTGGAGTAGCGGGCAATTGGTAATGGTCAGAGTACATGTCTGAAAGTACAGTTTTGCATCTTGGATCAGTTTTAGATTTAGTCAAGTATTCTTTCTTATTTGTAGAGTATACTTGGATATCATGATTAGAAAAATGAAAAGAATTAAAATAAAATAAAAATAATCTAGTTTTTTAATGCTTTAAAAAGATTTGAGTTTGCAATGGGCGATTCCAATACGCCTTCGTTTATTCATATATCAATATTGGAAGCTAATATACAAACATGAAAATAAAAGTATTATAGTGCTCTGGGTTTTTGCAAAAAAAGTCCATGTTAAATTTAAAAAATTGCGTTAATAGCAGTGTAACTAATTTTTTTAGCAGAATTTCTTGAATTTTAATTGACAGTGTTGATTTCCATACCTGTGACATTTCATTAAACATTGCATTTCATTAATCAACAAAAGGTCATTTTAAGGAAAAAAAGAAACCCCTACTTGCACCACAGATTTTTTTATACTAGTCACATCATAATAAATTGGACCATTTTTTTTAAATTCCAGTATAACAATTTTAAGACATTTTGTAAGTTCATTAATTCTTTACATGATTTATTGAAAAAAAGAATTACTTCATATAAAGTCGGGTGAAAATAAAATAAAATAATACAATTTAGGGCCAATCTATTGTCCAAATACTCAATGGTGTAGGAAAATTAAGTCCATCTAAAATTAAGCGGTACATTCCACAAAAAACAGTACATCCAAAGTATTTGTGCATCTTTCATTTGACTTAAACTGTGATGAATGAAAAATGTTACACATTTTTGACAAGCCATGTACAAATTCCTAAAAATTTACAGAAAGTCAAACCATTACTGGCACAAGTTGTCTCATATATAAAATTATTTAAATTGACATGTTTTTTATTTTTATTGTTTCTTTTTTAGAGAAATGAGTGATGAATGGAAGAAAGCTGTGAAAAGCGATGCGCGTGTGATAAATAGTTCAAGTTTTGATTATGAAGCTAACAATAACTTTTTTCAAAGATTAAGTCGCTATTGTGATTTAGAATTTTTTCTATGTATTAAATTTGAAAAGGTATTACTATCTCGAATTCTGGATAGTTGGTTCTACTTTGTTACAAGACATTTTATTGTTGTCAAAATTTATAGTAAAAATTTTAAAAAAATTATTTGCTACCAGTTGCAATTGATGTCTTCATCACAAAGAATAATTTTATGGTAAAATATGGGACCTTTTTAGCATTTGTTATGCTATACTAAAATCAGTTAGTTCTGAGCCAAACGTGATACTAAATTGCCGTACATGATAATCGAATAAATATAACACAAGGTGGTATAGCAATAGTGGAGTTCAATTCAGCAGCAATTAAAATTTAGTATCCCATAAAAGATAGTTTGCACGCAAAATTCTTGACTTAGCCCACAATGTTGGAGCGTAATCTTTGAATTCAAAAATACCTTGCAATGGTTGAATATAGAAACAAATATTATTTAGAGGGTTTCTCCATATTATCTGACTGTTTCACTGAATATAGATGAATTAAAAAAGCTCTAGTTTCAAATTTGACTCGAGAAGTGTATTTCAAGTCTGACTTTTACGGCCATTTTTTTCACATTACTTCTTTTTAGTTTTAAAGAGATGTGAAAATTTTAAAAATGCCAAAATCATTAAGAAATCAACAGAACATTAGCCATTTTGTGAAAAAAACAAATATTGAAGTTTGAAGAAAGGAAATCTTTGCTGGAGTTTTTTAGTGAATTGTAAATGATGAAATAACTATTCAGGCAGATTAATGAGGAAAGAAAACTACATCTGACTTTTCTTAACTTATAATCTAGTTGATTCCTACAAGTAGATCCGTGAGTACTTGTTTAGATATGCAGTTTAATTTCAATCTTGATTCTAAAATACCTCTTGTTAATATTGATAGTTTAAATTGATATTTAGAGTAGGCAAATATTTTTCATGTAGCTTGGTCCTAGACATTTCGTCTTGGCTTTTGAAATGGCACAAGAGTAATGACTTTGGCAACTATCAGATCTTGAAGGTACTAAAATAATTTCTTGTATCCTAAAGTTCTAAATGTTTGGTTTCCTACCGTTGATATAATCTGTAAGTCAGAAAGTCATTGATACAATATATATTTATATCATTCAAAAATGCTCATAAGCCTAGCTAAGTTTCCTGCTATTAACAAATTGGAATAAAAATCAGTAAGCTTACTCAAATGCTTTTTACCGACGTGAGAAAATTATACCTACTTTTGGGTAGCTTCAAAAACGCTAACGTTTTCCTATTTTTCTCGTTGCTCCCTCATTAAATCTTTTGTATTCTTACATTGATTAAACGTTAGGTAATGGTACGAATTCCACACAAAACATAGGTAATTTTCTCAAGGAAAGAAAGTTTTCATTGTTTGTGTTAAGTTAGAGTCATTTATCAAAGCTCTGCCTCTATTTAATTGAACTAAAAGCTGTGCAAACCATTTCCGGCCTACGCTAGGAGCATTGAACGCCCAAGGCTTGTTTGGTAACCAAGCCGACATCAACTTACTTTTTAATTTCCTCATCTTGAATTGACTTTGATGTTTTCGTTAAATTTACGTTTTGACTCCTAATAGTAATCCATCAGCTGGCGCCAACTAAAAAAAGTTTAAATCCATTCGGGAATAATTGTTTAAATCTTATGAAGCTGATTGGAGGGTTCAACTTCCTTTGCAAAAATACTGGCTTTATCTATGATCCTTAACAACCATGTAAACTCGGAAACGGCCCTTCCAATTATCTTCCGTGAGCTATTGTCGCCAAAGCCATTTTTTCATTAGTTTTAAGAAGAAAATTTTTACTTGATCCGTTAACGAACCTTTGTGACGATCTTCAAGTAAATAGTACAATTGCGTATCTTCAATTTCAATAGCAGAACGTAAATTTCAAAAGTTTTGCCTTGTGTACGATTCCTGCTTTTCTTGTCGTTAAAACTCAATTATTTCTCTATTACTTTTTGAGTAAGTCAACGTTATGCATCAGTTTGCTACTTACCGTGTACGTATAAACTATACGTGAGTAGGTTAGACTCCAATTATTCCCAAATCGTCCTTGAGTCATCTTTTGGAAGATTTGTTTCTTAGATGGTTCGTGAGCGCCGACGGCAAGTTGCGTAAAGGCGTTCTGAACTCCTAAATGCAGTCCAAATATTTTTGAATTGAAAGCGCCATCAGCTGATCAACATTGAATTCCAGGGCCTCTATAAACAAATTTTTTTTACTATTATGCTCTGTAGAACATCGACGGAACGGGTTATTTCCTGACCTTTATTTAGGAATCGGCAAACAACTTAATTTGGATGACTGCTTTAATTTCGGTAAAAATTATTTATCTTAATAAGAAAAGACCTAAATGCTTTCAATGAAACAATTAAAAATAAATCATATATTCATACTTTTTAGCTTCTCTGAGTGCACGTAGATCGCCACGCTGGTAGACAATAATTATAATACTCAAGTCATAACTCAAAAGACGCAGGGTGCTATTATAAATTATTACAAAGTATGTAGTCCAAGTTCTCTTGCATAACATTTTGTAGAAAATACTTTTCATTTTACGCAAAAAAGCCGTGAAAGCGTTCAAATCAAGGCGGTCCGTGTCAACGCATATTCCGTTGTAAAAACGCTTGATGCAAAGGAATCCTTTACTTTTCTTCTGAACTCATGTTGCTTTTTGAAATCTTTGTACTCCTACCAACACCAAAAATACGCGCATTTAATCAATATATGATTTGCCTGTATTTCAAGAAAGTGACTTGAGTGATTACTCTTTTCTATGCAAGTCTTTGTCCTTCGATGCAAGGGTTTGGCAAAAACTTGATTTGCAAGGTAGAGGTTATTTGAGAAAAATACACTTTGCCAATACAAAATTAGCACTTTTTGAAGTTTATGTTGCCTCTAGATTTAGCATCAGGGTTAGTCGCCAAGGCTCAATTGACTTTATTCTTTCTTAATGAAAAGCATAAAATATTTTTGCCTTTGGATATCAGTCTTTAAACACGCCCCCTTTTTTTTCCAGATTATTTCCTTGTTGAGAAGCTTTACAAGCACAATGACCTTTAATTTCTCTTCTATTTTAAAACAGTAAAACTATGTTCTACGTTTAATCACTTTACTTTACAATTATAATGATTTATTTTTAAATAAAAACATACGGTATTAAAATGCAAAGTCTTTCAATGTTTAGTTGTACCAATGACAATAGAATAATCGGATATGTACCAACAAGTAAATTCACGGTAAAAGTAAATGTATACAGTTTTCTTCTTTTTTTTTCCCAGTGCATTGCTTGCAGCGCGCGGCATTGTAAGTTAGATTTTAGATTTTTCATTGTTACGCAGGAAGATGCTCGCAGCAACAGTTTACAAGTAAAAGACTTTTAAAGGAACATCTACATGGAGCCACATTCTAGATAATGCTCCATGCAAGCTGGGCCCCAGACTCTCACTTTGGTAGATTTTAAATTTAGAGGTCAGTCACCATATTCTTATACTATCATTGTTGACTCAACATTGTACAAACTATTGTGAGCTACAGGCATTACTTTAGGAAGTGCAACAACGTCACTGCAAGTTTGAATATACCACATTAAAGAAAAGAAAGAAAAAAAAACACTGTCACATTCCTAGAGAAAACAACATTAATTTTTCAGTGTTCAATCCATTCTTGACTCAAATATATGAAATCTTGATATTTAGGATTTAATAGCATTTTTTTACTACAGCTCTAACTAGGAGTAAACCATATGGTTTTATTTCATGTTAAAAAATGCGCGGCTATAAAGAGACAAATATAACTCAGTGGAATCTAGGTTAATGCAAAATGGGTGCTAAGATTGAACGAGGTAAAAAATATATTTAAACCAATTGCAAATAAACTAAAAATTTGGGAAAAAACATGACAATGTTGGAAACGCATATTTTTAATTAATTGAAATTGAGACATGGAACAATAATGGAAGAAATGATACAGGAGGTTTGTATTAGAATATTTGCCAATAGGATCAACTACTTTTTTGTTGAATGTTTATAACTTCCTGAGGCGCACTTCAATTTATCGAAAATAAGCACTCCAAATATTATTATAATAGGTGGGCTGTTACAGAGTAACATTGCTAGTCTTGAAAAGAAAAAAAGATGGAAATTCCGATTAATTGAATTAAATGAAACGGAATAATGTATGTGATTAAAAATAAATTATTGATATGAAAATAGGACTATACCATCGTGAATATGGAAGAAATTTTGACACTGCTTTCTTTTTGTTCATGTCAGCAGCTTTTATGAATCTCACAATTTACAGAAAAGCAAAGTGTTCACTTTACAGTATACTGCATTGGCTGGTGGATTTGTGATTGTATTCCTAGGATGCATTTCAAAGTTTTTAAAAATTGTGCAATTAAATAAGAAATTTAAAATATATAACGAAGCAGATTATTAGTTCAATCATTTTTTTAATATAACAAACCAAAGTGAAACTCAAAAAGTAAGATTGACCAGTTTGATTTTGTCCCCCGCTGTACTTTGGGTTCTATATAATGTATTTATTTCTAAAGATTAAAAAATGTGTGAAAATTAAAGGTTTAATAGGCTCAGAAGCACTAATAGTCAGATGTGGCATGAAATAAAATAAAGTAAAACGAATATCAAGATTGACTGAACACCAAAAAAAAAGTCTGTGGTAATTTTAAAACAGTCACAGTTAAAAGAAAGGTGTAGAAACAATGAAAACAAAATACAAACGAAAACGTAAAATAAAAGTACCTTCAGATAAAAATTTAAAAATGGCACAGTTATTTTAAGTCATAAACTATTTGATCACAAATAACTCGAGTTTCACTTTTAACCATACTTAAAAACGTCAGATGGCTTCAAAACGTAAAACATCTCTGTAGTTAAACTTCACGTTCGATGACCATAAATATTTTTATTAATTTTTTTTGCTATTAAATCATGAAAATTGGAAGAAAGTAACAAAAAAAAACTGTATGGTGGTTTTTGGGATTTTACATCTAGTATTGTGCAAATCTTCTTGGCTTTCCATTGATATTGTTTTGGAATTCTAAATTTCGAGTTTTAGTTTTAATCCAATAAATCAGAAATTGCTAGTTTCCCTGATTTGCGCCTTCTAGTTCGTTCCTCTTCTTCGTCTTCCTCAACCCAACCAACTCTTTCTCCGCTTTGCTGTTGAGGTTGAATTAAATCCTGACGCCTCTGTTGCATTTCATGCTGATACTGTTGCAGTTGATGTTGGTACTGCTGCAGTTGCTGCTGATAATTCTGCTGGTCAAGACGAGAAGAGCTCTCAGTCGCATCTGGAAGATACGATTGTCGCCTATTTCCTGCATCTTCTTGACAAAGCTTTCGATAGTTGGGCAACGGCGGCAATTGCTGTTGATGATGCGATGGTGGTGGATATAGAGAATATCCTCCTACTTTATGGTGCAATGTAGGTATTTGTGGTGGCCGCAATTGTTGGGGCGGGGAAGGAGGTGCTGGAGGGAGTGACGGCTGCTGTAGTTGTGACGGAGGAGGATACCAATGCTGTTTTGAATGGCCAAATAAGGAAGAAGCCTGAGAAGACTGATGTGGTTCTGCTTGACTTTGAATCGGGCCATAGTATGATTGATGAGGTTGGGAGGTATACGAAGAGGACGAAGGCGTCAATAATGCAGGAGAAGATACTGCAGCTCCGACAATGTTGTACGGACTTTGTTGAGGAATATGAGTATATGCAGGTGATAAATCTTGGCGGTAAGACATGTATTGATAATGTTGCACATCAGTAGGCATACCGTAGAGCATAGCGTGCGATGCGCCGGGTGGAGGCTGATAATACGAATAACCATGAGGTGAATTTCCGTAAATTTGATCTTGAGAAACTATAGGAATAGTTGTAAGCGACGCTGACACGGGCGCAAAAATACATTCCTGGTTAAATCGAATACAATTGTTACACCTCGTATCTTTAGCAGTGCCGTCACTGTTTTCTGAATCTTCTGTGCTTCCAGAGCATCGAATCTATATTAATTAGAAATTTGGAAATTAAAAGTAAAGAGCAGAAATATAAAAAGGAGAGATAAGCAACTTTTTTTGCTTTGTAATAATGCATACCTTTCGTCTGCGACAGTAATTGCATGCAATGGCAGTGCGTTGGCGTAGTTTGACACTCCGATCTTTTTCTTTGTCTCCACCGGCATCCTTTTTATCTGGGTCCCTGTCAGAATCAAATCGATCATTACCGCCCGTACTTGTTTTCTTCTTGTCTCGTGACGACAAAGAGTGCCGTCCGAGTGTTTTTCTGCTCCCACGACGCGAAGGCAAAGAAGATAAATGTCTCGCACCTGCGGGGGATTTTGGTAGAGTGCCCAGCAATGTGGCAGCTAGTGCAGATGAGTTTTTTAAAAGACGTGGGGATAATACAGGAGAGGTTATTGTGTCAATTTCTGAATCGCTACTCAATGGTGATGTGTAGACTAAATTTGGAGACGATGCCTTTGAATTTCCGTAACCAACTTCATTTGGTATTCCCGCAAGAGAGGGCCGACGTTGTATATGCGTGTGGTAACTTTTTGACAAGTTGCCGGAGTATTGCTTTTTGCTAGTTTTCAAGCCATGTTGAAAACATTTGTGTGGGGACTGAGACAAGAAAATAGGGTCTGAATTGATATGAATACTTGCGAGATTTCTCGCATTGTCCAAATGCATTTCCGGTTTGTCACTGGGCGGTCTTGGACTCGAAGGTTGATGTTCCACTGAGGGTAGACGTGGGAAATGGTCAACATGAGAAGTCAAGATGGCGTTAGGACGATTCAAAAAAACTTGGTGTGGTTCAGTGTGTAGCAGTGCAGGATAAGAACTCATTAAAAGAGGAAGAGGAGAAAGATGAGGAAGAGGAACTGTAATTATATATTAGAAGCAAAATAGTGGAAAAAAGGAAAAAGAAAAAAGAAAAAGAAAAAAAAGCAAAAGCCAAAAAAAGAGTCGTAACTTTAAGTCGTGAAAAAAATAGGTTTAGCCAGGAGGTTGTTGATATTTCACTGGGATGCCAAAACTTTCAAGGAAAAAAGAAGCTATATAAAAAAAATAAACAATCGAAAAATAATAGTTCAGGAGCTGTGGCATGTATCACTGTAAAAAAGCAGTTAGCAAATTTGTGAAATGAAGCATTACTCGAGTTAATATCCCATGTCTCTTATTTGTGTGGCAAATCCTGAAATGGCCAAAGAACTATAGAGCTCAAAAAAATATTTTTACCGCAATGAATTTTGACCAATGAGCACACACTCTTGCAATAACTTGAAAATTTTGCATTTCGACTATTGCATATTTTTTTGGCTTGTTTTCTGGGAAATGGTCGCTCTGCCCTTTTTGCATGAAAGTGTTGCAAAAGGGCAGTTCAATGTAGCGTGGTGGGTTTTTGGGCGTTGAATATCAAAGCTTAAAGAGACTTTTTGTTTTGTCACTTTCATGATTATCTGAAAACTCAGGTACACAGTTATACCAGAAACTGTGGTATTTAAGTTAATGAGAAAATAAAAGAGCTTGTGATAGTGAGTGCAATATTTGCGGTTGAAGACGCACATTTAAGTGTATTCAGAGCCGCCATTAGTATTATCGACTGATTTTGTGCACGACTGGAGTGCTTGGCCAACGTGGTACCAAATTTCACGACATTTGGCAAGAGACAATAGGGAAATTGGTAATTATAGAAAAGCAAAACAGTCACTTACGCTCGTTTATACGAATTTTGAAAAGCCAGTAATAAATAAAATTATCATTCAGGAAAACACGAAATGGAGGATACTGAATTTTTGCAAATAATCTAAAAAATTTTGTTAGCACCAGAACTTTTGTTCCTAAATGCGTACTATACACTGGCGACTAAGTACAATGAGATAATGTGCTATGAACGCAAATTGTTCCATTGCAGTTAGTGCGTTGCAGTGAAGTACGCGCAAGTGAATAATTAATGTAAACTTACATTGGATGGAAAGTAAATAGTGCAAGCAATTGGAAGGGGGTGGCGGCTTGCCAGTATAAAGCTTAACTAAAAGCTACAACCAGAAACAAAAACAGGTAACCAGTTAGTATAAAAAGCAGTAATTAATTGCTTGAATGCTTCAATATCGCGTTAATAATATAAATCCTTTTTTTTCAACAAATTTTCAAGACGTGTAAAAAGGCTACTAATAAAAGAATTGAAAAGGGGTATTAGAGAAGAAGGACGGGGAATAAAAATAAAAATAAAAAGTTTGAGAAAGCAGCGGACACATAATGCCCACAAATTTAATGCCAATCGAGAGACCGCAATGGGATGAGATGGGCACAAACGCGATAGTTGTTTTTTCTGGTGGTTGAAAATAGTGACAAAAAGAGGGTAAAGGAAGCAGGAAAAGGGCGAAAACTGAAATTTGCAGTGGGTGCCAATAGAGGGTAGGGGTAATTTTGAAGAAGCAGAAGGAAAACTACAATCACGCATTGGGCCCAGCAAAGCGGGTAGAAGCGGTGCAAGAAATCAAGAAAAGCAAGGCGAGTAGAAAACAGTACTTACAATGGTATAATCGTATGGAAATGTCCAAAGCTGTGAGAGATCTGCTGGCTCTTTTTGGGAACTGCAACTTTGTTCTTTTGAATTGGTTGGAGTGTTTCAGGGGGAGTTGAAAACGCAAATTTGGTGAAGAAAATATATGGAAGACCCAGAATTTAATCTAGAAGCATTGGTGAATGGGTGCGAAGAAAAGCGCCAGAGTGAGAAGAGCACTGGTAATTATTGATTGGGCTGAAAAAGATTGAAGATTTGGATTTTATGCTGGATTTCGACGCCGAGGTTTTTTGTAGTTCAGTAGGGGAATTGACAACAAAGAGTGAATGGTGGATGGATGGTTTTGTTTTTATTGCGGTTTTTGTGGATTTGACGGTGAAAGAAAATGTAAAACAGGTAGAGGTAAGAGAAATAAAAAAAGAGGAAGAGAGAAAATGAGGAATTAGAATATATTTATACAAGTATAAAGAAGGAAAATAGAGGGGAAAAAAAGAAACAAGGTATAAATAAAATTGAGAATAGAAGAAGAGAACTGGTAAGAAAAATCTTGGAGAAAAAAATAAATGAAAATAAATAAACTGAATGGATATGAAAAAAAGTTAAATGAAATAAAATAAATAAAATAACATAAAATATAGTAAATAAAATAATATGGAATAAAATAAATAAAATAAAGTAAAATAAAATAGAATGAAGTAAAATAAAATAAAATAAAATAAAATAAAATAATAAAAAAAAATAATAAAAATAAAAATAAAATGAAATAAAATAAAATAAAATAAAAACAAAATACAAAAAAAAAACGAAACCGCGAATAATGAAATAAATAAAAAAACAAATAAAAAAAGAAATACGAAAAGTGAAGAAAAAATAAAAAAAATAAAAAAAATTAAGAGGACAAAAGAAATGTTTAATAAAAAGCAACGTGGGCCTTTATGCTTTTAACATTTCTTTTTCCAGTAATTATTTTTACTTTAATCTGTCATCGTTGTGGCTAGATGATATTTTGACCTGCCAAAAATTTTAAAGTTAAGCGGCGGTAAACAGGTATAAATTGGGAAATCATGCAGAAAAAGAAAGACAATCAAGAAAACAAATATGTTGATGAATCGTATTTTCGCAGTTTTGAAATATTCCTGCATTTCTGGAAAGACGAGATGCTGCTGGTCTCAAAAAATGCAGAAGCAATAAGATGAAAAGGTTCCATAAAGATTTCCATGAGAATTTCCAGAAAGATTTTCATAGATTTCCATAATTATTTAGACCAGGAGTTCTACAAGGATTTATGAGAATATGTAAAAGGATTTATAAGGACTTTTGTAAGGATTTGCACAAACCTCTACAAGGATTTCAAAGATTTCATAAAGATTTCAAAGATTTCATAAAGATTTCAAAGATTTCAAAGATTTCATAAAGATTTCAAAGATTTCATAAAGATTTCATAAAGATTTCATAAAAACCGATATGGTATCTCTATAAGCATTTCCACAAAGAGGTGCACAGACCAATTCTTTACGTAGGAATTATCTTAGACTATTACTTGGACACTTTTTCTCAGAAATACCAATAAAATTTGCATACAAGTTATCGCTTTCATCCGGTTATACTTACGTGCTATACTCAAGATGTATTGTAAACATTAGTTTATAGACCCTACATTTTACACAAACCCAGAAACAGTCATATCAGAACTTGTACCAGTTCAACAAAGAAAAACTACTCGTAAATCTAAACCAATACTTCAGCCAACCGTCCCGCTAAACTGTAAACACAATGTTTCCACAAGGCAAAAAAAGGGCCTTAAGATAACACCATCATTCGATGCCTTTTCAGACTAAATTGCATATCATGTGAAATCGTCAAGTCTGGGATTTGATACATTTGCATTCTTGTTCCCGAGTGCTTAAAAGCGATTTCCACGTCTGGGCACTCCCCCAAACTCGAGCCTCTTTCTATCAAACGGATAAAATTGCTCAGCAATGTCATTCTTAATGGGATAATGCCATTTTCATTTTATACTCCATTTCGCCGGTAGCCGAAACTCCTGCAAACCCAGCTGAAACTGACATTCTGCTGGTGCGCTACCCAGAAACGGACCCCAACCGCGTGTGAACCTCTTTGCTCACCGTATGGTGCTCAACTACATGCTAACGCAGGCTGGCATGTGGGAAATTCAAAGTTTCGGAGACCAGTGAATCGAGTTAGGAAATGTCAATCCCAGGGGCAGCCATTGTTGTTCAAGCGTGGGCCTCACCCATTCATGACTAAATATTTACTTAATCATTACGTGATAGCATTTTCTGGGACAGGATCACTTTTTGCAGCCAAAACGCCAAAACGGTATTGTAGCATTTTTGTTCCACGTTTACCGGGCCGATCTTGGATCTAAAACTAGATGAATCAAACGGTGCAAGCGTACCCATTAGCAGCAAACATACTACAATTGAAATATATTTCTTTAAGCATTTTTTTTCGAAAAAAAAAGTGGGTACCTGCAAACAATGGGGTCACAAATTAGACTGGAAAAAAAAATCATAATGGGGGCCTTGGTTATACGGATGAAAACAAAAAGAAATTATCGGACTTTTGGCCAACTTCATTCACGTTCAAGGTTTTCATATTCAATGCAGAGTCCAAAAAAAACATCCCCTTGACTAGAAATACTAATGCGTTTTATCCTTGGAATAAAAATGTTTTTCCGGAATTGAGTTTGCTTGGGATAGTGGCTTTAACTAGAACTAATACGCAATTTTTTTTTTGTTAATTTGGATCCACATTGAGTTATCATTAATCTAAATATAAGTGTAAACATTTGGTTTTCTTCTTCATCCTATGGTTCAAGCATTTAAAGAGATGGACAAAATTTCCAGGATTTGTTTCATAGTCTTGTGGAACACTCCATGAGGTTGGCGTCGAGAATGTCTCATCTTGAGTATATGAAAAGTCAGAAAACTCCGATGTGGTTGTTG
>JAKVQY010000262.1:0-18581 GCA_030463045.1 Geotrichum macrosporum
CGACGCTATAGCTGCGCGCTCTCTGCGCCTCTGACTCCCTGCACAGTTCCCCACTTCTCACGCTCTTTTTTTTTTTTTTACGAGCAATAAGTGCTAAAACAACAAATGTTGAGGTTACCGAAACCAAACGGGTATCGGCGTACGCGCGCTTGGACTTTCAATCTTTTTCTTTCTATGTCCAGACACTGCAGGTTATACTTGGCAGACGGCCTGAAAATGGCGACAGTATTGTAGACGTCGACCTGGGTGTTGCGAAAGCCATTTCACGACGCCACGTCAAAATATTTTACAACTTTGGAACCCAGAGGTTTGAGCTGTCAGTTCTCGGTCGGAATGGCGCTTTTGTGAATGACTCATTTATTGATACTGGTGCCACCGTTCCCCTAACTAATGGTAGTAAAATTCAAATCGGGCAAATATATTTTACATTTACGCTCCCTCCTTCGTCTGCGACTGACGAGGCAATCCCTCCATTGAAACACTCGGTTATTGAAGAACCGTTACCTGACATTTCATCTCCCACAGGAACACAGAAGACTGAGACGCGGTCTCCTTCTGTCGCGGGCTTGGATCATGATTCGTTACCTTGTGTTGAGACTAAACCCAAGAAAAAGTCAAGCCAAAAGGAATATTCTGTGGAGGAGATTCCAGAAGAATGTCGAGAAAAGCCGCAATTCCCCTATTCCCACTTAATTGCAACTGCTTTGCGAGCACATCCCAATGCTCGTGGAATCTCTCTCTCTGAAATCTACAAGTCTATTCAAGATAAATTTCCTTATTACAAGTACTGTCCACATGGCTGGAAACACTCTGTGCGACACAATCTCTCGTCGAATAAAGCGTTTCAGAAAGTTTCAAAAGAAGGCAAAGGATGGTTATGGGGAATTGACGAAGAATATTATCAGGAAAGGGAGAAACTCAAGAACAAGTTGAGCACTAACACTAAAATTAAGCAAAAGACCAAGGAGGAACAAATTAGTCCCATGCCAGAAACTCAACAATCATCCAAAGACCTTGCATTTTTTATTCCCGAGTACAAACCCGATTCTCCTATCAGCAAGCCGCCGTCTTCTCACGATCCTCAATTATATAAGAGCCCACTTATGTCTGTATCCATATCTGACCCTGTCAAAAAGGAAAAGAGTAAAACAATTGCAGAGCTTGCGCGAGAAATCCGCATTGAAGGTAAAAACGACCGGCTATATCGACCAGCTTATTCTGTAAGTATTTTCAAAGTTGATGAAAAACTGTTATTCTAACATTTTACGAGTTCAAGCCTATTGCACCACTACCGGCGACCGCACCTGCTGTTGCTTCTACTTCTATTACCGAAAATGATGCTATCTTAAATACGCCTCAGTACAAGAAGTTTTATACCAATCCAATGCTACCAATACCAACTTCAATATCAGGAAGATCACCTAATAACTCTGTAAAGTCCCTGGCAGATGGTCAAAATACATTTCGCATGGCTCAAGTGCCAAAGCCAATAATTCCGGTGGCATCCTCGCAATCGCAATTACAAAAACAAACCTCCGTTCCACAGATGAGAGTTAATGTCCAGAAACCCCAAGAGGTGCATGCAGGCCACGCACGGAATGTCCCGAAACCTTTAGCACAATCTTCTTCCATCACAGAACAGTCTGAACGCATAGGAACTGGTGGGCAAGAGTCATTTGAAGTTAATCAAAAGTCTTCTAGCTTGGCTAATTTCAACCTACCTCCTGAAACGCTTAAAATGTTGGGTATTTTGCAATCTAAAATTAAAGCCCAAATGCAAAACTCTGGGCAACCCGTCAATTCAGCGGTATTGACTAATGCTCTTGCAATTGCTATTAGCCAACTGACAAAAGGTAGTTCAAAGGGCGGTGGTGGTGCTGCGCTGGCTAACATACTAAAGGGAAAAAACCAAACTCAGTTGGTGAACGCACTTGCGGCAGCAGTAAGTTCGTCAAAGAAACCTCGAGGCAATGTTCCTACGGAGACCACGGATTCTAAGTTGGCAACTGGTGTGAACGCTGCGAAAGTTAAAGTTGACCCAAAATCAGTGTCTCCTAATCATGCTTCTGGCGAAAAGGATAAAGCCGGTAATCAATCTTTTACCCTTGCTACTACAGGTGTGCTAAGCAAGCCGGTAAGTTCCAAAACCAATTCATCTTTGATTACTCATGAGTCCCAATCAAGTTCCGAAGCTGGCGAGCCCAAACCTGATCCCCCACCATCAAAACCGATACAATCGCTTAGTCCTCTCGCAAGTACTTCGGGCGGTCCTGGGCTTCCGAAAGCTGAGATAATTGCAGAAATGCTTATGAAGGCCAGTAAATTAACGAATCCATCACCTAATATACGTGCCGCACTTGTTCAATTACAGGCACATGCTACAAAGCTTGGGTTAAAAATCCCTGAAAATTTAGTTGAGCTTGGATTGACAGAAAATAGTAGTGGCGGCGCTTCTGCTTTAAAAAGACAGGCCCCAGCGGGAAGCAGCAACGAACAGAATGCCAAAGTTCAGAAAACTGAATGACGATTTGGTATATATTTATTTTTTATAATTTTTTATGAGGGATGGATGAGTTGTCTGAATTAACGAATAATGAACTTGGTATTATAATTTGGTAATATACTGTAGCATTCATGAATATTGGGACTTATTTTAAAAATTTTGACTATGCGAGTTGATTAGCTCTTGTCTTAACACTCGGGGTTTTGAGAATATACAGGAGGGTCAGAATTAGCCGTCAATCCTCGACCTATCAGTAGAGAACTTGTAAGAGCAGCAAACTATTACGGTATATAATTTAATTCACATTCAAAAACGTTCGCTTTCTAGTATGCTAAAAGAGTTTTATTACGCAGGAATCATGCTGGAAACCAGGCAAAGATGTTAGTGCTATGTTGTTTCCTCAAGACAGACGATTCTGGTTCAGAACAAAGGACCAAATATTACTTGTAAATCTAGCGTTTATTTGCACATTTCCATTGACTCTGGAATAAGACAATTGCAATAAATATATTGTGCAAAGGTTATACTAATGATAAAAAATTGGTATGGAAGTGTTGGATGTGTTGCGTTGAGAAGACTGTTCAGCCTCACGATTTGGAGACAAGAACCATTTAGTGTAAGCAATTTCAGTTAGGTTACAGCCCTAATATTTCTTCATACCTCAAAATACTTAGGACTCTAATACTCAGTACAAAATATATTTTCAACTTCCTAAAGTGTAACCCCTTACCCCTTGTTACCATTTGCAACCTTGGTGCGTGATTGTGGAAAAAAAAACCACCTCTTCTTTTTCGACCCTTCACCGGCAGTTCGACAAGTACTAGACCACACAGAACCACACATTCCGTTCGACAACTAAAGATGGTGAGTGATATCTTAATACAAAAGGACGAGCAGTCTTTTTGTTTTTGTTTTTTTCATGTTATATTGGTTGGAAAGTTTTGAAAGAAAAAAAGGGTGTAGAAATCGACGACTAAAGGAATAGAGGAATATTCAGACGACTTGAAACGACTGGCAGGACGATGTTAAGTTGGAGAATTATTCTGCGACAATATCCCATGACTGATTTGAATTGACATTGATAGTCTACACTTTTTTTTTTTCTTTCTTACTAGCTTAAAATTGACGTTGAAGATGATCAGCTGGCTAACATTTGCATTCATAGAGTGACAAGAGTGCCAACCCTATGCGTGAGCTGCGCATTGAGAAGCTGACCCTTAACATCTGTGTCGGTGAGTCTGGTGACAGACTTACCCGTGCTGCCAAGGTGTTGGAACAGCTTTCCGGTCAAACCCCTGTTTACTCCAAGGCCAGATACACTGTGCGAACTTTCGGTATCAGAAGAAACGAAAAGATTGCTGTCCACGTCACTGTCCGTGGCCCCAAGGCTGAGGAGATTCTTGAGCGTGGTCTCAAGGTCAAGGAGTACGAGCTCAGAGACAAGAACTTCTCTGAGACCGGTAACTTTGGATTCGGTATCTCCGAGCACATTGACTTGGGTATCAAGTACGACCCTAATATCGGTATTTACGGTATGGACTTCTACGTTGGCATGAACCGTCCTGGTGCTCGTGTTGCCCGCAGAAAGAGATGCAAGTCTACTGTTGGCAAGAGTCACAAGATTGGCCGTGAGGACACCATCAAGTGGTTCAAGCAAAAGTACGATGCTATTGTGTCCAACAAATAAGCAATCTTGTATTATTATTTAATTGTAAGAATGGTTTTTTTGTCATATTAAAGATGGGTTTTCATTCATTTTGTAGTGTGCAGTAGTATTTAGGAATCAGCGAGTTAATTCGTGTATTAAATTTATGTCGCATCATGCCTCTGCTCAATTTTACCATCTCCTTTTAAAACTAACTTAATATTATACACAGAAAAACCACCAGAGATTTCATTTGCATATGGAACATCTTTGAGTTATTGGGTTTCTCAGAATAACCTTAGCATTGCATTGTTTGAAAATTAAAAATGAGTTGGAACGGGTTCAAGAAAGCAGTTAGCCGAGGGGCCATTACTGTAGGTTTGAAGTCCATAATCACATTCTTTGAAATGGTTTCTTCAAAAATAACGGAGTCTAACGTCCCATATAGGTCATGATAAAGACCGGCCAGGTCGAGAAAACTGTTGACAAGGAGTTCGAAGTGGAAGAGAGGCGATACAGGACAATGGAAAGTGCATCTAATAAACTGCAAAAGGAGGCCAAGGGGTATCTAGATTCTCTCCGTGCCATGACAGCATCTCAAACTCGTATTGCAGAGACAATCGACGCATTCTACGGAGACGCTGCTGGAACTCGTGATGGTGTCTCCAAGTACTACCTTACTGCCGTCCAAGAATTAGACTCAGAAACAGTCAAGGCCTTGGACGGCCCCTTCCGGGAGACCATTTTGGATCCAATTTCAAGATTCACTGCCTACTTCTTGGATGTCAATGAAGCCATTAAGAAACGCGGCAATAAGATTTTGGACTACGATTTACTACGAGCTAAGGTTAAACGGCTAACTGAGAAACCAAGTGATGATGTTACAAAGTTGCCCCGACTTGAAAAGGATCTCATGTTCGCCAAGGATCAGTACGAACAACTTAACACTCAACTCACTTCAGAGCTACCGAAGCTTATTGATATGCGCGTTCCTTATCTTGATCCCTCCTTCGAGGCTCTCGTAAAAATTCAACTGCGTTTTTGTACAGAGTCTTATACAAGACTTGCTCAAGTTCAGCAGTATTTAGATGCCAGCACGAGGGAAGAGTACGCCACAGGCACATTAGATAATAAGGTGGAACAGGTTTTGCAACACATGAAAGAGCTCTCAATTACAACTCTTGGGGCCTAATTGTTTCGAGTACAAAGTAAGAAATTGATTTAGTGTAGGAAATAATTTACGTAGGCTTGTATAATACTTGAGTCACTGAATTGGGATCGTTAGATTTAAAGTGTGCAAAACAACAACATTCATACTTACAGAACTTGGTTCTATATCTGGACGTGCTGGCGACGGCGAGAATACCATGTTTAATTGGTGTAGTTGCCAGATGATTCAGCACCACATGACTAGGATTGGAAAGTTTCGTGTCTTTGGATGCACGCACACTGGAACTGATGAAAGTGGATTCCAATTGAGGTGGAAGTAATGGTGGTGGTTGTTTATTGATTTTGTGCTTGATTCTTGCTGCTACAGAGCCTGCAACAGCAGAGAGCTTGTTACCGTACCTAAAAGTTTCTGGAATCTCAGTGCTGTATTCAAGTTTTTTCTTGTCGGGAGAAGTCGACGAGAGTGGAGAGTGTTGCGGTTTCAAGACAAACTTTTTTCGGTAATGTTCAAAATATCTTTTGACATGATTGCGATGAGAATGATGATGATGATGATGATGCTGATGGTGATGATGGTGGTGGTGTTGATGTTGATTGAATGGTGGACTGGCGTGAACTGAAGTGCCAAGCTGGTCCAAATTGCTGCTGGAAAATGTGGGGGAGGTACGACTAGAATCATCCCCTTCTATGGCAGAGTCTACGAATTTCAGAGGCGGAGAAATTTCTGCGGTCGCGTTAAGAGAAGAATAAGACGGACAAGAAATCAAATCAATTGGAACTGCAGAGCCATCTTTAGAAGTGATTGAGGATATCGAGGTGCTTGAAGCACTATGACTAGTGGATGGACTGAGACTACTGTGGTCTCCCGACTTGATCATTTCATGCGAAGCTTTTTCGGCCATTCTGCAATAGAAACAATCGTTCTCAATGAACCTTGAATAGTCGAATTTGTCAAAGTCGGCTAGAGAAACGGTGACTACATTGTCTCCCTCAGAAGATAGCATGTTTTCCTCACTTTCATAACCAAGGGTAAACAATGGAGAGCCAGCCAGAGTATCAAATGACATGGATCTTTTGACTCCCCCATTGACTTTCAAAGAGTTATCACATGTTGCTTCCTGGCTTGACTGGCAGTTTGCAGAAGAAAGTACAACCTCAGAGTGTGACTGATGTAAAATTCTAGCAGTGTTACTTGTCAAACTGCCCAGTGAGTTGATGATCGGAGGGGGTAGTGTTAAAGCGCGTGTCGGCTTTGCTACTTTTGCTACCTTTGGAGGGGCATCGACGTGGACTTCTAGTTCATCAGCGAATTGTCCAATGGTGCGTTCTGGGGAGCTAGGCATTTCGGAGAAGGGACTGCTCTAAGACAAAAGGACCATTGCCTATCGTAAAGAGTGAAAATTGCAAGTAAAGATACAGTTAAAAAAGTACAAGATGGAAATGAAATTGGTGGTAAGACGTGAAATGAACGAATGAGTAAAGAAAGATGGATTAACAAAACTGCTGGTGAGAAATGAAGGAATATGGGAGGTTTGATGTTTAAAGTTTGTATTTCGAACTCTAATTGCCATTTCCAGCATGCCAGACATAAATGTTCCTTTTTAAAGGGACGACCACAGCAGCTACTGCAAGGTTTTTGTGTTTCCTTACGTTTGGCGTTGGGTTTGGAAAGAAATGAGACCTGAACGATCCAAGGAATCCCAATCTTTGAAAAAGTGAAGCAGAACTTCGTAAAAGAAGATGCCGAGCTCTTCTAAATAGCATGTCAAGTCTTTAGATGAAAAAAAAGGCTGTTATTTATGCGGCTGATCTGCTGACATGTGATGAAAACGAAAGCTCTTCTATCGAAAGGCATATGTCAATACATAGTAAGGGTGCAATAGAGAGAAAGAAAATAAAATGTTAAGACGGTGATTGGGTGTCCTAAATTTCAACTCCAGCATACGAAGAAAATTCGTACAGCAATATTGCGCTTAGTGGCAAAACGATGAAAACGTACTGGCGTTTAAATTTTAGACGGAAGTCTAAGCTACATTTCGGCAACCTTCAGAAGTTTCGACGAGATTAACTAATTTGTAGTACTACCCTTTTCTAAACAGATATCTGGTATTACTGGCACTCAGGTAGCAGGTTTCTAACGCTTGTCTTATTCGTAGGCAATGAGCAAGCTAATGAGCCAACAAATTGAGTAAAGTATGTCAGACTTCTACCCAGAGTTGTTCGAAATGGTTCGTAATCGAGTACTATAATCCGACGGAATACATGGAAACTTTCAATGTCTTCTGACAGACCGTCCAAGTGTGTACTCTAAATTGTCCTTAAACTTGCAACAGTTGTCTCTCCTCTTTATTTACCTGGACTCATAACATGCGGGTTGTCCTCGCGAACCCGAAACCTGCTCTAATTGTCGAGTTTTTCTCAACTAATACATCTTCGGCGATTCAAACAAGACAAAAGAGGCAATTTTTAAAACAATAGTTCTTTTGAGCCTACGTAAGTCTGTGGTTGCAATCAAGGTTTGCAAAAGCTTTCAACAGCTTTTCCAGATTCATCTCACTACACCTAATTAATTTCAAAATGTCTCCTATAGCAACTTAAATTTATTTTCCTCGCATATTCATTTTATGTGATAAAACAAGGTATTGTTCAGATTGTGTTTCACCCATATAATGAAAGTATCCAAGCCTAAACACAATTCAGAGTATATAGATGTGTCTCTTTAAAACATGTTACAGAAACAAGGCTCCAGCAGCACCAATAAAAACAGCACCAATATTGGCTGCAGGTTTCCATACACCGTTGACTTGAGCTAAAAGAGTAGAGTTCCGGCAGCCAGCATGTGTGCAGTTTGTCACGCCTGCAACGGAAGTGAGATTTGCAACAGCAGGACGGCTCTGACGGATTTCAGAATTAACAGGAGTAACAACCACTGGAGTTGATGGCAAAGACGCCAACACAGTATTGAGCAACGGAGTGGAGTTCACAGCAGTATTGAGCGATGGAGTTGAATTGACAGGAGTAGTGAGCACAGGTGTAGAATTGACAGGAGTAGTAAGAATAGGAGTAGAGTTGACAGGAGTAGTAAGAATAGGAGTAGAGTTGACGACAGAAGATGTTTCCAATCCAGCGAGGGGCTCTCCTGAATCAGTGATGGGAATATCAGATGTATCGTCAAGAGAACCTGTGGCATCGAGATCACCCCCGGTAGGCACCGCGGTAATATCCTCGTCAGAGTCTGTGAAAGGAAGCACGGAAGCCTCATCATCCAAACCAGTGACTGCAGCTTCAGCGGATATTGTGGTATATTCAGTAGTATCAGCAGCAGTTGCATGAACAGAAATTGTAGTAGCTTCCGTCCTGTCAGTAACAGTAGTTTCAACAGAAACAGTAGCAGTAGATTTCACAGTTTCAACAATTGTTGTTACAGCAGATACCAAGTCAGTAGGTTCCGTAGAATCAACAGCAGTTGCATCAACAGAAACTGTTGCAGTTGCTACTACAGAAGCCGTGGCAGTAGACTCGTTAAAATCAATGGGAGATCCAGTTGAGCCTGAAAGAGGAGATTTTCCGCCAATTGCACCTGTAGAAGAGATGTCTTCAATTATACCCGTATCAGTTGGTTCTTCAATGGCACTTGTAGCGGAACCCCCATTAATAATTCGTGTGGCTGTTGAAATGCTAACGACACCGGTAGAAGGTGCAACCTCGACAATACTGGTCGCACTTAAGTCGGAAATGGCGCTAGTAGCAAATGAGTCCATGGGAATAATTCCTGTGGCGAGCGATCCGTCGATTTCTCCTGTGGCAGATGACCCATCAATAACATCAGTTACAGTTGAATCATCGATGACATCAGTAACAGTTGAATCGTCAATGGCATTCGGAGCAGGTGAGTCAGAAGCGGTGCCTGAGACAAAACTACCACCAGAGAGAGAAAAAGAATCACCAGAGTCTGTGGGAAAAGCTTCAACAGAGCCTGAAACGGGAGTAGCCGACGAACCACCAGCTGAACCTGTCACGGTCGCATCAGAGTCGTCATCATAAAGAACACTCAATTGGACACCAAGATTATTTCCACTAACAGTACCATTGTTGACAAGCAAACTGTACTCATCATTTTCGCCAGGCTGTGCAACAAACCCACTTGAATCCTGGTACTCAAACAAGTCCTGATCGGTAGTTGAGAATTTGGAAGCATCATTTCCACTGGAAATTACCAATGCATTATCCCGGACCGCAAGAAAATTTCCCCCATCAACAGTGACGGTTCCGTTAGTGTTAAAGACTCCGGTAAAATAATCGGTGTCGTTCCCTCCAATCTGAAGAAAACCGCCGTTGGAAACAGTAGCAGCAGAATTTTGCACTTGAGATCCAGGACGAATAGCAATCAGGCCAAATATGGTTCCTATTTGGGGAGCCGCAGATGCAGTGGAAGCAAAAGCGAAAATAGCGCCCGTAGTTGTAGTAAAGTAGACCTTCATAGTTGTATAGTATATCCGATGCTTGTATTTTGAAAAATAATAAATGTGGATTGCGAGGACTTAAATAAGACTGAGTGGGCCAGAATAAGATGCAAATAATCAAGGTACCCGTTATTATGTAGTCTGAAACAATCTCATTGTATTCTCGTTGAAAAAGCCTCTGTCGTTTCAACCTGGTCACAAAAGGGACTCAGCCAAAGCCTAAATGATGTGAGGTCTTTAATCCGCAAACTTGTCCCTTCCTAGACATGACTGTTATTGAACGTTTAACAATTGATTTGCCCGGAAATAGAAACGGCATCACTGTCATGCGTGCTGTGAAATACATTTATGAAAATTAATATCCCTTGTACTGTTGTTGATGCTGTTGCTGTTGCTGATGCTGAGAATCCTGGAAAGCTGAATTTAAAATAATAGGATTTCTAGTAGTTCGTGCTACAGGTGATGGCGGAATTGCCTGATACTGCTGCTGTGAACCATATGCAGTCTCCGGTACAATACGTAATTTGCTATGTGCTGGAGAAGGAGGAGTTGTATTGCGCTGAGGCATTGTGGGCGTACCTGAAAGTGACGTATGCTTCATGATCTGAAACAACTCATCAACAGCGTCGGATATAGGGCTATACAAAGGCATCGTATAAAACTGTTGCTGTTGCTGATGCTCTTCAACAAAATTATAACCAGGAAAATTTCCTAGTCCGCCGTTTTCATTTGAATTTTCTATGGAGGACGGCATGAAAACAGAAACGTCAGTTTCTCCAATCATTTTACTGCCAGATAATCTTATACTCTGCACTTCCCAGGACTCAAGTAAAGAAGATTTCCGCGATCGACTGCCCGCGGCCGTTGCACTCATGCTTCCAGAACGTCCATGTCCACTACCGCTGTTATTACACAACATCTGTCCTGCAATGGAGTGATAGCCAAACGATGCCCGTGGACTGGGAATGAAAGTATTCCCAGAATTTTCACCTGAGCCAGTAGGATTTGGCGATAAGCTCGGAAAGGGGATGATATCGGAAAAGGAATCTGCTGTAGCTGGCAGACCTGATTCCGGAGAAACTCCTGATTCCTGATATAATCCTCCATTGTATCCAGTGATAGTGGCGGAAGTAGAGGTTGTGACACTGTTGTATGCGATTGACTCAGCCAAGTTTGCCCCAGTAAGTCCAGGACTATTGCCTGTGAAGAAGTTTTCTAACGAAATTATTGATTTCTGATGTCGTCTAGCTTTGAGCGGCCTTGGCGCCATTAGTACTACCGGACTCTCTGGAGTTGTGCTTTTAAAGTTACTAGTGTCATTACTGTCGCCCGTTTCGCGCATCTCGGAGTCCGTCATGGTGGTAATAGTAATAGCTGTAAAAGTGTGGAATTGCAATGATATCAATAAGGAAAGATTTAATATAAAGATAGCAGTCTAAGAGTATATTAGTTAAAAGTCCAGAATATAGCGGACGAATGAAGACTTTAATTTGCGAGGAAGGAGTAGGGAAAAAAAATGCTAACTTAATTTTTTTTTGACTTGTTTGCATATAGTTGTTGAACTCACTCTTACCCGACACGAGCAACAAGGTCCAGGACATTTACCAAGCCAACGAAGATAAAAAAAAAAAAACTGTTCACTTTATTCTGATATACTAATACAACTACCGGTATTCTCTATTAAATATTGACCTCATCTTCAGTCTTGTTAAGATCCAGCTCTTTGCCAGTGATGCGGAAATATAAATCCTTGACATCATCCGTGGTGGTTTCGAAATGAGAGGTTGCATCGTACGATTTAGAGATAAACACGTTATCTTTTGTACCATCCTCAATGGGCTCATAAAGCTCTGCGATACCCATTAACGTGTCTTCTCGAGGCCCAAGTAGCTTGAACGCAGGCTCAATTTCAATATGCGGCTGGTCAGTTTCAATAACTGTAGAAATGATGGCAATGTAGTAACCCTTAGCACAAACAAAATGGCTGGAGGATAGAACTGCAATGTAGATGTCGTTCTTACGCTTCAGCTGGTTTTGAGGAATAACCAACTGTAATGAATCGAGATTATCAGTGTTCGGTACCGGGTGGTTCAAAATACACATAGCTCGAATTACTCGCTGTCCAGTCTTACGGACCTTGTCAGGGAAGTATGTAGGGTCGCCAATTACAATGGGAGCCTTTGCAACCTCATCACCGGACTTTACGCCAACGACCTTGCCTGAATCGTCATAAACGGCGCCATCAACAGGCTTATTCAACATATAAGTACCACCGTGTACGGCAGACATGCGTGCAAAGGCTTGTGGAAGCTCCCCTAAACCATACAGAGGATAAATGTAAGGAGACTTACCATAGCGAGCAACAGAGTGTAAGTACATTATGACTCGTTCAACAGTTTCACGAGCAGGCTTTTGCAAGTAGTCATCGGTAGTCCATAGCGCCATTGCATGCCCTACAAAATCTCTGGTACCGGTCTCAAGTCCAAACTTAAGGTAAACTTCAGTCATTGTATTCCTATCAAGGTTAAGCCCTTGATGGGTGGCCTTGTCCTCTTCTTTGTAGCTGCCAACGAACTCAAAGAAATTTCTCATTCTGCGTTTTTCAAAAATACCCATGAGCGATGATTTGACAGCCTCCATTTGCGTTGCTGGAACTTTGGCAATACGTCCGTCACGGTATACGTAGGATCCAGAAATTTGAGTAAACTCAAGATAAGGTAGAACAGTCGTCTGGGTAAGAATCTTGGTCAACTCTCCGCCAGCCATAACGAACTTGGGAATCAAATCAAAGTTCCAGTCTCTATCCTTGCCAAAGCTCTCTGAAGCTGTTGCGCTAGGCCGAAACTTTTTGTACAGCTGTGTGAGGTTCAAAGAAGCGCTCTCACTAATATTGGTTAATAGAAGGTCAAAGCTATTAAAAACTAACTCACGCTCCATAGTGGTCCTGTCTGTCAATGTGAAGAACTTTCTTGCCCTCCACACTCATAATTCCGGATAGAATGCACTCCGTCAGGCCTATTTCATTAGCATAACTCTTACTCCAACGGCAATTAAAAAAGACCTACCAGTGCCTAAAATAATGTTAATAAAAGTCCCGTTCAAGTATCAGTGCTATGTGCGCCTTTAAAACATACCTAAAACAATTACATCGTATTCCTCATCCATGACGATACAAGTGTAAAATAATGATGATACTGATGAGGTAATAAAATACAGCTGATTGCTGAATAGATTGAAAAGATTTGATGAAGAAGAAGGGAAGGAAGTGGAGAAAGAGGGAACACAAAAATAAAGGACACATTCAAAGCCTTCTTTTCCTTGCTGGTTCACGGTCTTCAGGGCAGGGGCTCTATTCTTCCAGGGTAAATAAATCAGCCGTACATATCGTGACAATCCGCCAGATCTCCGCACTTAGAGCCAGTTTACAACTCATTAAAGAGTCATCAGCGGTTATCTTTCATTTCAAAGGACAAGGATTCGGAAAGGCTTATAATAGTACAATGGCCACTAAATCGCCGTTGATTAAGCTAGATCAGTGTGTTGTGCGCCCACTAAGCGATACTGTTAAAAAGGCTATATTTCAAAATCCTCTCACTCTCACGATTAACCAAAGCGAGCGCTGGGCAATCACTGGCCCACGCAAAACTGAGCTTATGTCTATTCTTGCTGCCAAGCACATTTGCAATCCTCCTCTGAGCAGACAGTATCCGTTTTTAGAACAGTCCTTGTGGCCGTCACAAGCAATTCGTGTTCTTGCTTTCAAAGGTTCTATTCCTGTAACCCACTTGTCAGCTCGATATGAGCACTATCGAGAAGATGAGGATTTGTCTCTTTTCAAGTATCTGAGTGAGTCGCGTGGTAGTTCTGGAGCTACTCACGATTCCGACGTCATCGAGGTTATGCAGCAACTGAAACTCGACCACATAAGTGATAGATGGATTGTGGGCCTCAGCAACGGTCAATTAAGACGGGCAAGACTCGCACACACTTTGCTCAAGAAACCGCAGTTACTGCTTATTGATGAACCATATCTTGGATTGGATCCATCTTCGAGAAGTACCCTTTCTGATGTCCTTGAAACTCTGCCCCCCAACCCTCATATTATATTAGGAATGCGGTATCAAGATACTTTGCCATCTTGGATTACTCATGTAGCTATTACGGACGAGGACGGAATTTTTAAGAAGGGTCCTATTCATGAATTGAAAGGTACATTGGACCAAATACGCTTAACCGAGCGCGAGAACATTATGAAAAGTTTTAGCACTTACACACTTGACAAGAAAGCCGTGAATTCCAGTGATGTTTTTGTTGAGCTTGATAAGATCTCTGTTGCATACAACGGCCAATCAGTTTTGAAAAATCTCACATGGCAAGTTCGTAAAGGTGAGAAGTGGCATTTGCGCGGGGACAATGGTACTGGCAAGAGCACTCTCCTATCTCTTCTCACTGCAGACCACCCACAGTCTTGGAACTCTAAAATAATAATTAATGGTGTTCCGCGCAAAACCGGCAAAGTAAGCTATTTTAGCATCAATGAAATTATTGGTCATGCTTCTCCGGAGATCCATGCGCTGTTTCCGTTAAACCTCTCTACTTTTGACGCTATTTCTACTGGCTATATTGTGGGTTCTATGATACCACCTAGGGGGCAATTGACACTGGAGCAGGAACAGCACATTAAAAATCTTTTGGAACAGTTTCAACTTGAGCCTGAAACTCCTCTTAAGATGCTTTCTGTAAGCGATCAGAAAACTGCCTTGTTTCTAAGAAGTATTGTCAAATCCCCCGATATCCTTATTCTTGATGAGGCCTTTTCTGCAATGGATTCCTGGCGCATTGAACAGTGTAAGGCATATATGAACAGCTGGGAGGGGACCGTCATTACTGTAGGACACTTGGAGGACGAGTTGCCCCACTGTGACAGGTACATTCGCTTATTTCCTGACACTACATTTGAGGAGGGCGAAGTGGAAATAAAGGATACTTTATAGACATCTACATCAATATTATGCAATATTTTCATCTGGAAGAGTATGATTTATCTCTTATATCTTTATGTTCGACTTGTATATTTGCTTCCAATGCCATTACTGACTCACTGATAAATTAAAACTAAAAAATCTTTATATTACCATGTATATTCTACGGACTTCAGAGATTGAGCAGCGCGTGGACAGAAACTGAAATCTTCAACTTTAAATTATTCCAAATTACATGATTATCTTCAGATAAAATATCCTCAAAGAGGAGTAAGCTTTTATATTTTGTTTATCAGGATTGTGAAAGCATTAGATCATCTTGTTTAGAAATACTTTTAATAGGGTAAGGAGAGAAAAGAAAGAAAAATCATAGATTCTGTGGAATCTTTACCATAAACAAAACACTGTACTTCCGAGTGAACAATGGAAGACGATGAATGGGAGTTCATTTATGCAGAAGCTACTGCTAGTCCTCAGGTATCATCGAGGAATTCAACTCCGCGGCGTGCACTGAGAAAGACCGCGTCAATTAATCCTACGTCGCTAAGAAGAAAATCGGATAATAAAGTATTCAATACAGGAGACTTTGTACTTATTGAATCTTCTAAGTACGATGAGCCATATGTTGGTCTGATTCATGACTTTTCATTTGGAACCAAAGGTTTCATGGAAGTGAAAACTGTGTGGTTTACTCGACCAAAGGACATATTGCCCAAGAGTAAGCGCAGAGAGGACGTAGTTGAAGTATGTCTCCTAACTGCAGAACAAAAGAAATTTAGGCTGATATTTTTTTTAGGGCGAAGTCTATTTCACGATGGACGAAGACAAAAATCCTCTTGACGTGTTACTTGATACATGCGAAGTTGTGTCATATTCAAAATTTCGAGAGATCCCAAGTCACACCGGCAAAACTTTTTTCACACGAAGGGGATACAACTCTAATAGCGTCAAGTTTACTGAGGAGATTAATTGGGACGATGTGTTTACGAAAAGCGTTGGTGGTTACCTTGAAAGAATTAAGTCTCTGTTTATAAATAAGTCGACTGGGAAGGCTGTCCGAGGTCTGAGTACTAAAAACGTAGTTGACGATAAACCAGATCTGTCCATTCCAACTTCAGCACCTAGACCTCGTGGACGACCAAGAAAAGTCAAACTTGAAGAGACTCCCAGCACAGGGGCTGAGAAACAAGATGTGCAAGTTGAAAATACTATAAACCGAAAGAAAAGGGGAAGAGCTACGAGAGAAGATTTATTGCTTAACAAGCTTCAGGCCAACAATTTGGTGGACAAGATACCCGATCTATCCACGCAACCAAAGTTTACAGGTAAAAAGAGGGGCCGTCCAAAAAAAGTGCAAGTAGTTAAGGAGGCAATCGAAGAGACACAAGAGCCGATAGAGATCTCACCAAGTGGCTCCTCCGATCAAGAGGAACCATATTCTAAAACAACAACCTCTAAACGGCGATCGAAACAGACTAGTCGATTGTCTAGAAATTTAGAGCACAACGGAACTAATCAGGATTCTTCAGATGAGAATTACGAGGCACCAAATCAATCTGATGATGATGGAGATGAGTATAAAGAAGAGCTTGAGGTCTCTGATTTTGAGCCTGACTTGAAAAACCCAATACCTACAACTCCTAGAAAACGCCAAAAAGTGGCTACTCCAGTGACTCCCACCGCAAGGACGCCTAAAGCATCTCCTCATAAAAGTAGAAGTCCAATAAAGGACTTTTTGCGAACCCCGACGAGGAAAATAGTGATTAAGGCTCCCCGGTCGACTCAAAAGCTACCTACGCGACAGCTTTCTGGGCTTCCCATGGCTGAAGGGGAGGCATCTCCGCACCAAGCTGCCCGAGGCCGACTGCATGTTTCAACTGTACCTGATTCATTGCCTTGTCGTGAGAATGAGTTTTCCCAAATTTTTTTGGCATTGGAAAGCGCTATCAATGCAGAGACAGGTAGCTGTATTTATGTGAGCGGTACACCTGGAACAGGTAAAACCGCCACAGTGCGAGAAGTGATTTCGCAACTACAGTTGAGATGCGAGGAGGGAGAACTTCCGGAATTTTCGTTTATTGAAATAAACGGCATGAAATTGATAAACCCTCAGGAATCCTATGAAATCTTGTGGGAAGAAATTAGCGGTCAGCGTGTGAGTGCTTCTAATGCAGTTACTTTGCTGGAGAAAGAGTTCAAAACATTTAATTCTCAAAGAGTCCCAGCACTTGTACTTATGGATGAAATGGATCAGCTTGTGACCAAATCTCAGGGTGTTATGTATAATTTCTTCAACTGGCCGACTTTCCGCAACTCCAAGTTGATTGTTATTGCTGTTGCCAATACAATGGATTTACCTGAACGCATGTTATCAAACAAGATTTCTTCTCGTTTGGGATTGACACGGATTCAATTTCCTGGATACAATCATGAACAATTACGTGAGATTATTGAGTCACGTCTGCTAGATGTTGAAGGTAACATAGTTGAGCGAGATGCAATTGAGTTTGCATCTAGAAAAGTTGCTAGCGTTAGTGGGGATGCTCGTCGTGCTTTGGATATCTGCCGTCGTGCGGTTGAACTTGCAGAACTTGACTTCCTCATGCAAAACGGCCAGAAGGAGCAGCAGGTCAAAATCGCTCACATTAAGCGTGCAATTGATGAAACAACAAGTTCTCCTATTTTTTTGTATCTCCAGGGCCTTCCACTTGCGTGCAAAATTTTCCTGTCAGCTGTGCTTGCTAGGATCAGAAGAAGTGGCGTAGTTGAAAACTCACTAGGAGATATTTTGGAGGAAGCTCAACGCCTTTGCAAACTATCACAAAAGGCGGATAAACTATTGGAGGTGCTTTATGGGGAGGGACAGATTCGGATGAAGGGGTTTCTTAAGGCAGTGACAGAGTTGGTAGAAGGAGGAATTTTGGTGCAGCAGAGCATGAGAGGCGAGCGAAGTGCACGTATCCGCTTAACTGTAGGTGAGGAGGAGGTTAAAACTGCGTTTAAAAATGACAGCGAAGTTGAGGGAATGCTTTAAAATTACTTATAGAGGTACTGTTAATATGCTTGCATTTATTGAGGATCTCGTAGGTGCGTTGGAATTGCTCTCAATTTCGAAATACACGCGAAAGACAAGTTCAATATATACACTGGTTTTTTGGTCTCATTAATTTCAAAAGCCGGTAAGGACTTAAAAATTGCCAAGCAAGTAAGTTCTGAGTTTGTAGATTTAACACAATTATGCCCAGGTTGCCTGCTCATTACTTTCACAAATAATCAATCCATGCTAGATAGCAGATTGCATACGAGTAGTAAAGCAGTAATTGTTACTCTTGGACGCAGTAGGTAAAAGAGCTTCTACGAATGTTTTTAAGTAAACAAAAAAGCTGCAATATTACAGTAAAATGATGCGCAGTTGGCTATGAACCAATTGCTCTTACCACTTTGACAACCGTCGCAATATACCTTTGGAACAGAACGAGGTTGGACTGAGTGAAGTGCAAAATAAATAGGAGCCAGGTTCGAGGGAATAAAATAAAAAATCCCGCCATACGCAGATGTCTCCAATTGGCATGGCCGACCTTCTCTAATGGCAAAATCGCAGGTCTTGTGTTACGCGCTATTGTCAAATGAAAAGCTAAGACTTTTATATGCCCTTGGTATGCACAGAAGGCAACTCTAGAACATTTCTCAATTGGGCAAGTTTACTTGGAAATACATGAGCGTTTTCAAGTAGAACCAAAATAGACTTCAAGTTTGTGTCAAACGCGGTTAATGTGGGCTCAGCAGCATTTCCAGTTGAGTAATTCGACAACATAGAC
>JAKVQY010000263.1:0-18639 GCA_030463045.1 Geotrichum macrosporum
AAGAGGCAGGTTGTATAGAGGTTGTGTTTATATCATGTAATAAAGGCGGTAGGGGGGGAAGGAGGGAAAAAAAAAGTGAAAAAAAAGGATATATATATATATATATATAAAAGAGAGAGAAGGATTTCGTTGAGGGAAATGAAAAAAAATAAAAATAAAAATAAAAAAAGAATAAAAAATCTCCCTAAAAGAGGTTGGAAATGGACTAAATTGGAATTGAAAAAGAGTAAATTAAGGGGTTTGTTCCTTTTTTAGGAGGAGAGTTTTTAAAGATGATTTTATGGAGAAGCTGAGATGTTTTTATGGATGAGGATGAGGATGAGGATGAGGAGGAGGATGAGGAGGAAATGTCTTTAGGAGAAAGAAGAGGAGGAAAAGACAGAGGAGGAGGGATGGAATTTCTCGTTAAAAGATTGTATTTATTACAGATATTTCAAATATTGCAGATATTGCAGATAACTCAGATAACTCAGTTAATTCAGCTAATTCAGTTATTTATTCAGTTTGATTGCCAGTGGAAATGGGAAATATTCCATTAATTTGGCTTTTTCCGCACAAACTATGGATGAGAAATGTTTATTTGGAATAAGAATATTCCCATGAACCTGCGTAAAAGCAGGCAGCACACAATTAACTGCGTAATTGAATTAGACTGTTTTGAAAAGTAAACAGAATATTACCTTTTTACCTATGGAAGAGCATGAACTGTGATTGTGGATTCCGAGACAAATTTCGCCTGTTTGTTTTTTTCATTTGTTTCCATAATGAAACTCTGTCAGAACATTGCACTATTTGCTCTTTCGCGTGAATAACAGTGCGAGTCAGAAATAGTTTCTTGCCTGAATCAGTTGGTGATTTGTGTCTTGAACTGTGTGTGTGTCAAAAGTAGTAGTACAGAAATATATTGCTGACAATTAATTATGTAGATATTATTCATCATTTGTAAGTTAATATTAGTTATGATTAGTTTACACTGTGTAATCATTATAGATACTTTTTTGTAATTGCTACACATAAAGCTGTAATCATGTGTAATAGCTATCTAATAATGACATAATTTGTAAACTTTCAAATTAGCCGTGACAAAGCCGTTGTTGCAGTGAATCAGGCCTGAGCTCAAAGTTAACTGGCTCTCAGATCCAGCAGCCGCAAAAAAATGACGTGAGGTCTCTTATTTACCCCGTAGACTCAGATATGCCCTGCACGATACAAACAGCAACAACTAAAATCTCGTTTTTGCCCCTTTCAACGTTTATGTCCACGTAATCAAAACTTAGTACTTGGTACTTGGGCTTCTTGGCAAACGCTCAAACTTTTTAGACAACCGCCACAGAACAAATGTCGCCGCCACTATTCAACCATCACATCGATCGTGTAGTCGTCAAAGTGCCACGCTGTAAAACCAGTCAATCCTTACACCAAATAAACCAAGATAGTCTGACTCCCCCCCCTATTTTTGTAAAATATAAATAGTCATGGTATTCCTTATTTATGTTTCAACTTTGTCCTATTGAATAAACTACCTAACGCTCTCTGCCAAGAGAAAGCAGAATTTTCTCCTACATGAAAAATTATATACATACACGCATTATCCTCTTTTTCTGTTTTTTTTTTGTTTTTTGCTTTTTGTTTTTTGTTTTTTGTTTAGCTTTTTGTTTTCTGTCGGCTGCCAGTTGAAATCGTTCTCCACTAGTTTTCTAGTGTAATACGTAATGATGCATTCAAGCAGGGAATATTTTTAAAATGCCTTTATGCTGAAATACTTCGGGAATACAACCGAAACAAAAAAGTTTTCCCTCACCCTCTCCTTCCACCCCCAAAATATATTTTAGAACTTACAATATTTCCTCAAATTTTAATTTCAATTTCTTCTTCTTTCCTATACTCTTTATTCTCGTCCATTACTAGTATAGCTCGCGATGGAGGAGCTATTTACACATCCAAAGTCCGAGCCATGGATAATGGCCATCAAGTTGTCTGCATTATTAATTACCTGCATTTTCATCGTCATTCCCCTATTTTCAATCATTCCGTCACAACAAAAAAAACCACCACTATTTAAAATTACAAAACTCGACAGTATAAGCCTGCAAAAACGTGCACCCGCCATCAACAGTTCATCATATGGTGTCACTGGATTTCTAGGTGACGGTCTATTCACAGAACTGTTTATGGGTTCCTCTAATCAGCGCATTCTTTTTTCCATCGACACTACATTGAACTATCTCATTGCAAATAATTATTCTAGCCTCGACAACGCGACCCCAAAGGAAAAGGCCCTGTCCGGTTTCTACACCTCCAACTCCACGACGTTTCACAACTTTACCACTTCGTTTAAGCTTTCCAATATCGACCAAGAAGTCGCGCTTGGGTATATCTGTTCCGACAAGGTTTCGATATCTTCCAACTTATCGTTTCCAGGCAATATTACTTTTGGTCTAAGCTCTGCCAACTCTATTAACGTCAAGAATAAAAACGTTGTGGGTGGAAATGAACCAAAACTGGTTATTGACAATGGGACTATGACGGATGACGACAAGAGCTATCCGGCCAATGTTTTGGGCCTCAGTCTGGTTGACGACGTTAGCTCGTTTTTGACTCAACTCAGAGAAAACAAAGTCACAAACACGCGCGTTATTTCGCTTTACGTGAATGAAAATCAAAAGCCAATTTTGGACTTTGGCGTTGTGGAGACCGCGAGGTATCAAGGTCCTTTGGTTTTAAACCCCATCTTGCCAATCTCCACTAATGTGTCAGGAAGTTCCGATTCAAACGTGTCTTACAAGTACCCGTTTATTACCCTATCAGGCATTTCTTTACAAAACAATGAGCACCAAACTAGCACCAATATTAGCACCACTCCTCTCCGCATACCCACTCTGCTGGATACGTCCAGCATCATGTCGTATATGCCATATTCGATATTGGTGGACCTGGCGGCGCAGTTTGGCTCGTACTATTCCAATGAACACTCTCTCTGGATTCAGTCGTGTTCCATTCGCTCGATTAACGGGTCCGTGGGGTTTCAGTTTTACAATCAAACTGTCCAGGTCCCCTTGAACTCTTTGTTTGTGCCTCTTATTGACGGGCAGGGCGACAGCTTGTATTTGGAATCTGGCGAACTGGCTTGCGCGCTGGCCTTTTCAGCGTCAGAGTCGCGTGGCTTTAGTTCTCTAGGGACTCCGTTCTTTCAAGCGGCATATGTGTTGTTTGACTACTCCAACCTTCTCGTTGGCGTGGCGCAAATGGTGAACAATACGGGCTCCGAATCCAACCTGGTCGATGTTGTCGACGAGGTGGGCAACGCAGTGGAGGCCGTTACCGTCAGCGACTCGAGCCAGGCAACAGCCGTGATTCAAATGCCAGAATCAGTTTCCAAATACCAGTATGGCGCTAGCGGCAATGCTTATTCCAGCGACATTGGCCAGCTATTGACGATCTCGCCTACTGTCACCCCCACCATGTCAACAAAGTCACCATCGGCCACTGCCATAGACACGGCGGGAGCGTCGACGAACAATGGGAATGCGGTGTCTGTGACGGCCGGGACAAACTTTGAATCACTGGCATCATGCTCTACGATACCCTCAACTAGATTTAGTTTGTTTTATTTTTGCATTTTGTTTATTTTAGTTTTGTAATTCTAGCGCTTATTTTTCTCTCCATTATTTCCGGCTTGAAAGTATATATATATATATATTGGGCACGTTTTTACTTTTTGCGCTTGAACACCAGTGATGACTTTTTGTGCTTGAGCTTAGCCTGCTTCTTTTTGTACGAGTCGTTTCTTGAGCCCTTCCATCCGGACGTGCTGACTTTCTTGGATTCGACCTCCATGGCATCTATTACTTGAGTTAGCAGAGTTCAGAGTCAGACATGGCCTGCACATACCTTCAGCTTCAGGAGTAACGCTCTCCTCCTCCATTACAGACTTTTCCTTCTCGCTGTCGTTCTGGATGGCGGACGACTGCTTGGCGGCAGTGCCTAGCTTTTCAGCCAGTCGGTTTGCCCGTTCACGATCTGCCTTGCCAAAGACGCCAGTTGCACGTTTGATTGTGCGGAACTTGAGTTTGCTTTTGTTTCGAAGAGATTTGCCCATTTCTTATGTGGTATTGTTTAATGTGTGAAGACTCGAGAGGGAAATGCTGGATTAAAATGAAATGCGAGAGAGGTTGTTTAATATTGTAAATGAAATGGTGTGTGTGTGTGTGTGTGTGTGCGTGTGTGTGTGTGTGCGTGTGGATTACCTGTTTCTGTCTTTTCTCTCTTTATTTCCGTGCAGACAGCGTGAATACCTTGGAGTCAGAAATGTTTATTGAGAAAAAAAGGAGGAAATGGCGCTTTGAATATGAACAGCAAAACAAAAGAGGTTACGATTATGAATTGGCTGAGAAGTCGAACTGTTGGCCGATGAGAAGTTTCTTCTCCCAATGGCCAAGGGATTGGAAAAAAAAAAAAAAAAAAAAAAATTTTCTTGGAAGATGGTTACGTAAAACTCCCAACAGGGTTTGGGCACATTTTACTTTTGTGACGCACAAACGATTGGAAGTTTGGGGATGACATTCAGGTGAAGGAGAAAAGGGTCTCAAGGACAGGTTGTGAGAGGTTTCGAAACAGTTGTGCAGGTAGGGCACTATTGCTGGGTGTCTATTTGTGCCAGATATTGAAAGATGGGTATCGGATTGTATTCATGAGGGGACATTAGGATGCTAAGAGAACCCAAGGATTTTATTCAACTGACAGTTGTGTTCTGCGCAGCATTTGCAAGAGTATCTTAATGACGAGACTTTGAGGGTCCCAGATGCTGGCAAAGTCCAATGCTTTTGAATGCTTGAGTATTTCATCAAGCAACTATGAGAATACCCGAGTCAACTTTTTTCTCCCGAGTCGACCTGTATTCCCGAGTCAACATTTTATGTTAATTACATAAGTTACTTAGGGCTTTAGGGCTATTCTTACTTATTTAAGATTGTGACTGTTTACTCCGCATCTGGAAGTTCTGTGACTTTTTGAGAAAACGCAAAAAATTTGTACAATCTTACAATTACTAAGCATAGCAGCAAGACTTACCTCAGCAGGATAAATTCTATTTTCCAATCATCACAACGCACACATTTTCGCAGGAGAAAAAGTAGTGAGTTTTTGATCTCGTGACCGTCCAATAACACACCCACACACATACAAACGTCTCTGTTTTTTTCCCTTTTTTTTTTTTTTTCTTTCTTTTCCTCACCCATTGCTTAATTTTAATAACATATATATATATATAATCAACAAGGCTATTATATATACAATCAACAGGGCTATTATATATACAATCAACAAGGCTTTTGGTACACAATCAACAAGGCTATTAGTATACAATCAACAAATTATACAATACTCATATATACATATTCTACATAATGGCTCTTGCAATCTCTGGATCCCTGGACATGCCCTTGGCTGAAACCTACTTTCTCGCCTCAAAAGCCCGAGCAAAGCTTTCTCGTGAGGCAAACAGAAACGATCACAACCTGCGAGTCCTTGTCTCGCACGCAAACCTCCTAGACAATCTCATGGATTCCCTACTAAAGAAGCGCAAAGCAAGTTCTATTCTCAAAAAGAACCACCAACCTGCTAGCACCACTATCACCTCACCTTCCGCACATTCTGGCGACTTACCTCGACCAGTTAGATCAGAAACTCCCTCTCCAGTCGTTGAGGTCACAAAAGCCAAAGAGGGAGAAGACGAGGAAGAAGAGGAAGGATATTACTCCAGCTCGTCAGACGATGAATTTGAGTACGACGAAGACTCTGATGATGATGAAGAGGAGGAAGAGCTCCGATACCTGCAATTTCAAGAAGTCAAGCACATTTCCATTCCCAGTAGTAAGAAGCAATTCAGATCACTGCCAACCGTTGATGAGGCTCCATTTGAAGGAGGTAGGAGCGGAGAGGACATTTTAAAGGAAGCGGTTTATAAACAGTTAAAGGCTCGTGTGGCAGTTGATGAGACTATTAGCAGTGTGTTAGGGGTTCCTTGCGAGTTTACCAACGAGCATTGGCAAATTGAAATAAGAGTGAATTCTCCAGGTCCTTCACTTGTGTGCTTGAAAATTTATCCCTCCACGAAATCAGGACATGCAAATGAATCAATACTTGGGGTGCCCATACCGAACCTTGCTTATAAGCAGGTTGCTCGTTCATTCTTGTGGTGGTTGATAGGCCCACCTGCAAGGTCCACGAGTGGAACAGGATCAGATACGTGACTTCGGATTGGGCCCAGCATCAGCAGCAGTACAGATGGATCCAGTGACAGCGGGCCGGACAGTAGAGGTGAAGGTGGCGTTAAGGGAAAAGATGACGGGGACGAGGATCTTGCCAGTACTACTGAGTCTAGGAAGAAAAGGGATAGCTGGTGGTGGTGGGACCTTGATGAGCAGGAGATTCTAATTTTTGGATCTGTAAAGATTCAAGGACCTGGACCCAATTGCCACGATCATCCTTCGAGGCCACAGGCTAGCCAGCAAGTAGCAGCAGAGAAATTTACCTCTTTAAGCACATCAAGGCGTGTGGACACACTGAAGAAAACAGGAATATTGACATTTGTAGCGGTCAAGAGCTTGAATATGAACGAAGTTGGATTGAGGTTTAAAGGAGCTGTTTTGGAATATGAGGACGAGACTGGTAGAATTATGAAGCAGAGGCTTTGGTAGCCTTTGAAACGGAATAGTAAATATATAATTGATTGATCTAGGGGTCAAGTAAATAATAAAAAAGACATTTCAACCGTAATCAATATGCCCGTCCTACTCGTTCTTCTTTCCATCGCTCTTGTATTTCCTTTCGCATATGATAAGTTTTACGCTCCTTCCTGTATTGCTTGATAAAGGTAGCAACCGCATCTTCGCTACCTGTTCCTGGGGAATCCAAAAAACTTGAAGCCAAGGAATCACAAACCTGATCTGCCTCTGTTACTGCCAAATCCATGCGCTGCTGCAGTGCTCTCATACTAAAAGGTTGTAGTGCTTTGTACATGTCAGATTCTAACGCACGCCACTCTTTTTCAGCTTGCTGAGCGCTAGCGAGAGCTATGCTCGCAGACTCACGGAGGACTGGCAATTCTTGGGTAAGCCTGTTGGTTAGTTTAGGTGCTTGTTCACCGTATAGTTGGCGACTGGCTTGAAGTTGCTGGGTGTGAATAGACTCGACCTGAGGAGACTGGAGCTGAACTAAACCGTGAATAGCCTGTGGTCGCTGAAGTAGTTCATCGATGATAGCAGCGCTAATAGAACACCCGCATATTGTTATTCCTGTGAGTTTCTAATAGGGAAGGAAAATAACTTACGGTTTAGCAGCAATGTCAGAAGGAATCTCCGGTATTGATAGTGGTGGCCTTGGATATGATAATATTGTTGAAACTGCAGGGTCTTGTGTACTGTCTGAATTTGAAATTGAGGAGGCATTTTTGGACGGAATTGCAAAACCATTAGATGAAGATCCACTAGGAAGTGGAGGTAATGGCGGTGGACTTCTTGACATTGGATTCAGTTGATGATATGCTTGAGGACAGCAATTGCATGGAAGTACATTTTACGATATCTAAGCTTATTAAGCTGGAAGGTTGGATTTGCTATGTTTGAAAAAAAAAAAAAAAAAAAAAAATCCCAAAAGTTCAACTCCATAACATCAATTCAGCACGTATAAACGGAGCTAATATGACTAGTAATCAGCCGCTAGCATCTTTGACAGGCCATACAGACCGTGTATGGGATATTTCAGTTCATCCCAAGCTACCGCTTCTCGCCACTTGTTCTGGCGACCGCACTGTTCGCATATATTCTTTAGACAAGCCCTCATCGGGCCCTGATGAGTTCCCACTAATTGCCGTTCTAGAAGATAGCCACAAGCGTAGTGTGCGATCTGTTGCTTGGAAGCCAACGCCTAGTGGCGAAGTAGGGTATCCAGCACTTGCGCTTGGTTCTTTCGATTCCACTGTGAGTATTTGGGGCAAGGAAGATGGTGCCGAATGGTCGTTCCTGGCTCAAATTGAGGGTCATGAGAACGAAGTAAAGGGTGTTGCATGGTCTGCCAGTGGATACTTTTTGGCAACTTGCTCGCGTGATAAATCTGTCTGGGTATGGGAGACAGATGACAGTAACGAAGAGTTTGAATGTCTCATGTTTCTACAGGATCATACCGAAGATGTCAAGCACGTTACGTGGCATGCTCATGAGGATTGCTTTGCAAGTGCTTCATACGATGATACAGTCAAGATTTTCAGGGAAGACGACGATGAATGGGTGTGTGTCGCTAATTTAACAGGTCATAGTAGTACAGTTTGGTGTGTCGACTTTGAAAATAGCAAAACCGAGAACACTGTCACCAGGGTGGTTTCTTGCTCTGACGATTTGTCCTGTATAGTTTGGCGGAAAACTGGGTCTACTGGCGGTGTTAATAAGGATGCTCTGCCATCTGTCTTTCGAGGAGACCAATTATCCGAAGAATGGATGAAAGAAACTGAGCTACCTGCAAAACACACTCGCACAGTGTATAGTGTTGCTTGGTCTCCCAATTCCGGCCGCATTGCGTCGACTGGTGCTGATGGTTTGATCGTCATATACTCAGAGACCTCTGACAACAATTGGGAAATCTCAAAGGTCATTCCAAATGGACATGGAATCTACGAAATCAATTCAGTGACTTGGGCTCCTGGCTACAACCACGGCGATGAGCTTTTAATATCTGCGGGCGATGATGGCATTACCAACGTTTGGAGAATTTAAGCATATATTACTGTAAATAAATATTTTCTCATTCATCGTTATCAGATCCTGATTCTTCGTCTTCTAACTCCAGACTTACAGGAATACTAAACAGTACACTTTCTTTCAGAATGTTGTCATCCATTGTAATGACATCCACAATCTCTTCATCTTCATCATCAAGTTGCCGCTGATTCTGTGCCGTTTGGTCCTCTACATCAAATTCGTCCTCTCGTTCTTGATACTCCACATTCTCTTCTACCTCAATAAAATCTGGAGCGAGTGCACTCCAGCGCTGAGGGACAATGGATGTCCACATGTATATTTTGCCCGAATCAAGACCAGTCGCAGCCACCACTGGTCGTGATGGGTGCCATTCGACGTCTACTAATTCTTCTTTTGGCCCTTCATAAATTTTTACCAGCGATCCCATTGATGTTTCCCACATGTAAATATCATGAGCTGCCTCATATGTAGATGCCAAGACGTACTCCGCAGTCGGCGAGACAGCGACTGCGTTCCATTGTAACCTGTTAACAACGTCTTGGAATTTATGTTCAACTTCAAACTGCCAAGGATCGTCTAGTTGTTCCTCAGGCTGCTCGCTGGCCGTTTCGCTTGGCTGCTCGCTCGGCGATCCCCTAGCGCCAGAAGAGGGCATAGGAGATTCATCTGCTTGGCTGACCAATTCGTTTTGTAGTTCAGCAGAAGCCAAGGGTTCCTTCCAAGGCTCATTCAGTTCCCTTGGAACAGAAACAAACCTTACTACTCTGTCCGAGGAATTGACAACCAAGAACCGGCCATTGTTAGATAAGACCATGTTTTTGATATTCGAAGATGATATTCGGGTGCTATGAAGAATCTCTTCTCCACCAGTGCGAATTACATTAATGTTTCCTTTCGATGTTCCTGCTATGATATATTCCCCTGACTCACTGAACCGTGTCACCAAAGCATATTCCGTTTTTCCTATACCAATTGACGATGGCAGCGTTAAAATTTTCGTGTCGGAGCCATTGAGCTCTACGTACCTCGCGTGATCTTCGTACAATGAAACCACAAACTTTTTTGCATCTTTAGGGTGGAAAAATGCTGACCACACAGGCGTCTCAAAGTTGAAAACGCGTTTGTTGCGAAACTCATCGGATTTTAGGTCCCATAATATGCATTTCCAGTCGCGCGAACTGGATAGTAGGTATCTGCCATCGTAGGACCAGCTAAGACTTTGTATAGGTCGACTATGGCCACGTAAAACTGTTAGAACACCGTTTGTATCCGAATCAAAAATTGCGATCGTTCCGTCTAATAGGCCCGATGCTAAATAGTCTCCTGTGTGGTTGAATTTAATGCAGCCAGATTGTCCATAGGCTGTGCCAGTTAGTATAAAACCTGGCAAGTAAATGTATACATACAGAGAGTGACTGATTGAGATTCTGGATATTCCTGGGCCAGAGCAAAGGGATCTAACAATGAAAGATTCATGTTGGTGGTTGAAAAAATTAAGAGATCACTGACTAAGAGAGTACCTATTCCAGTTAAGTAAGCAAATGGAAAAAGTGAAGAGATATTTTTTTCACACCAGAAGTACTCTTTCATCTTTTGTCACAGAACGATGATTCGATCCCACCAGTTATTACGAGGCGGGCTGGCGCGAACCTCTCGTTTATTTGGCACGAAGGCCTTTGTATTTAACAAGTCATCTTCGGAAGATTTTTCCAAAGATCTTGTGTCGAAAACCCAAAAAACTGGAGTTGATCAAAAGCCAAACTCAGGTTATGTTCCAAAACTATCTTATGAACGAGTGACATATGAATATCCACCACCACCGAAGGCGCCCAAGTTTGTCCCAGATGAAAGCAAGCCTTGGAAACGTCACATTCCTGCACTTGCAGCTGTTCTTGGTATAGCTTGGGCCATGTATGCGTACAAGTACTTTTTATCTGGCGACAAAACATCATCAGAAAAGATTCTTGAGCCCGACCAGTTTGCAAAGTTCAAGATTACCTTTAAAGAGGACATTAGTGAAGATTTGCAGTTGATTGAGCTTTCGCCGAACTACGAACAGTACCGAAATATTCTTAAGAGCAAGGAGAGCAACATGTGGAATGGCAAAAGGCTGTGGAGCGTGGAAGTTAAGCAACCAGAAATTCAGGTCGTGCGACGATACACACCTTTGCCTATGTATTACATGCAAGGTTTAGAAGGGAAATCATTGCTACGCCTCCTTGGTGGCCAAGAGGAAGATGAAGGGCGCATGGTGCTTCTTGTCAAAAAGTACAATGACGGTGAAGTTTCTCGATGGCTTCATCGCATGCCGGTTGGTTCCACTGTAGAACTTCGAGGTCCATTTGTAGGCCACCGATTTCCTTACTCGCCAATTGATAAAGCTGCAGGCTCAATGCGTGAGACTATGGAAGATTTACCTAGCCGAATGAGCGTTGAACCCGAAGGACTTGCACAAGAACTGGGAGTACCTGAGCCTGAGAATATTGCATTTTTTGCAGGCGGTACTGGAATTGCCCCAATTCTGCAAAGTTTGTTCTCAAAGAATCCGCCAAGAGGCCATGTCGATGTATACTTAAGCGTTAAAGACCGCAGTGAAGTTCCAATCAAAAGATTTCTTTTATTTTTGGAGAAAACCGGACGTGCAAAATTTCACTACTTTGTGGACAATGAAAATAAATTCATTGGAGAAAATGATATTCCGGAACCTGCGCCATTACAGTATCTAGGATATCGCAATGATGATCTTACGGAGGAACTGAACCGAGAAAGGGAGTTAAGAGAGGCCATGGACGAAGTGCGAAGAGAGAAGAGTGGTCTACCACCAACGCCAAAGGAACATAGGATCATAGATTTGAAGACTGAGT
Organism: Geotrichum macrosporum; assembly: GCA_030463045.1. Classification (NCBI taxonomy): domain Eukaryota; kingdom Fungi; phylum Ascomycota; class Dipodascomycetes; order Dipodascales; family Dipodascaceae; genus Geotrichum; species Geotrichum macrosporum. The sequence continues at coordinate 11,618 of JAKVQY010000263.1, forward strand.
CCACACAGCTTTCTTTCATAAAGACTAATACTGACCAGGTCAAAGTCAAGAACTCTTCTATGGCATCACCACCAGTGAAGTACAGGACGCTTCTTGAGCAGGCCGCAGCATGGTCTGAGAAATCTCGCACTCCTGCATCAATTGCCGTTGTGTGTGGTCCGCCCGGTTACGTTGAATATATATCTGGGCGCCGCGATTTGAGTGGTAGAGGTCCTATTGCCGGATTATTAGGAGCACGAGGCTGGACGAATGCAAATGTGTTTCGTATGGAGTAGATGTTGTGACTGTCTCTAGATTTTTCAATGTAAATAAATGTGTTTAAATATTAAGCTTTGGTATGATTTCATTACCAATATTGATAGGCGTTTTCAGCGCATGTGGTTATTCCGGTCGTAAGAAAAATTAATTGACTAATTTACGCAGGGCAGCATTGTGCTCGATTGTGTTTACAATGTTGATATGTCATTAAGGTGTAACGTAAGGTAGTGATCGACACTACTTATCAATTTTCTGAGCCGTTTACAAATGGAGTAATTTTGAACTCTGAAATGTCTTTGTATAACTAAATGTCAAGAGACTTGTTTTCTCACGGCTGCCCCATTTTCTTCTTTCTTTTCCTTTTAGCCTCTATTTTATTTCTTTTCTTTCTAAAATCAAAATAAATAAATCAAAATCAAAAACGTCCTTTTTAATCTTTATATGGGGACGCATTTAGCTTTTTCATTTTGCTGGTTCTTTGGCACTCCGATGCTCTCTTCTTATTGGAATCTTAATTCCTTGTGTTGCAAAACATCTTGAAAGCTCTGTGCTGTCAATCACTCCTGGAAACTTTTTAGCACTGTAGGATCTAAAGGGATCTGAAAAAGTGTGACAAATGATAGGAGCTGAATTGGAGTGGTGTTGCTGATATGGATGATGACGACTATTATTGTCACCACTGGAACTACCACCACTGGCAGTGGCTGCTGCCGATGCTGCTAAAGGGCTGCGAATTGTATCTGCAAGATTAACAAATGAAAATTTGAGACGAAATTCGCCTTCTGTCCGCACACTAAGGTCTTGCAAAATAAACCAGATGCCAAGATGGTCGTAGAGGTCATGCAGCTTGAATGCGGTTGCGACAAGTGATCCAATGAGGTTACGCGTATGAGGAGTAGTCGACGAAGCAGAAGTAGTAGATCCCATTGAAGATGCGGGAGGAGGCAATTCTTGTTGGATTTGGGTCAAGTTATGACCACCGCCTTGATAAGATGACTGTCGCTGATGTTGACTTTGCGGATACCCATGAGAAGGAGGATAGTAGTAATTTTGTGCATACCCAGGATGTTGATTGAAGAACAAATTAGAGCTTGGATTGCCGGTACTGCTACTCAAAATAATTGAGGTGGTGCCTACTTGGCCGGAGGGATTAACAAGTGACATGTTTGTCATGCAGTCTACACTCCAAAGTTCGACCATTAGAGCATAGAAGGATGTGTCAATGGCCGATATATCATTAAACTCCTGGCCAGTGTGAATGGAATAAATATGCAGTCTTACGCAAGGTGGAGGTGTGATTTGACGGCGGTCTTTATCACCAAATCCACACATTCTCGCGCGAATAGGCTGTTGCACAACCTCGAGTTCAAACCGGTAGTCACCGTTGTGAATGGTACTGTTTGCACCGGACATGGGCATTAATGGTAGTGCTTGACCAGCGTACGGCGCATACGGTTGTTGTTGGAGTTGTTGTTGTTGTTCTTGTTGCTGCTGCTGTTGTTGTTGTTGTTGTTGTTGTTGTTGTTGCTGCTGTTGTTGTTGTTGTTGTTGCTGCTGCTGCTGCTGCTGCTGCTGCTGTTGCTGTTGCTGCTGTTGTTGCTGCTGCTGCTGCTGCTGCTGATACTCTGAAAATCCGTAGGGGTTTTGACCATACGGACCTGGCTGGCCTGGATTCATTGTTAAAACTAAAGACGCAGGAAAAAAGAAGAGACGGATTATTAGAAAGGAGAAAAGTCAAAGGGCAAAGTAAATCTGAAACTTTATAAGGTTTTTGAATAGCTTTAGCGTTCAAGATTTCAGATCAGATTAAATGTACCGTGCAATGATCATAGATGGGCTTTGGAATTCCACAGGGGATTAAAATAGGATAGCAATGTGGATTTGAAAGTAAGCAAAAAAATAATAATAATGGAGAATAGGAACAACATGGAGAAGGCGGTTCTTTTATATTTGGTGGAATTAGAACTGCCTGAGAGAGAATAAAACAAGAAACAGGTTTTAGAAATGTTTTTAAAAGATCGCGGTGTGGTCGCTTGCGCTCCGAACTGCTGAAGCCATTCTCATAATGGCCTACAACAGTGGTTTTTTAGGTATCCAGATCTTCAAAAGATGGCGGCGTTTATATCGTCCTCGCGCAAAGACTCGGCTGACCACATTTTCAACGGTGCTAGTAATCTGTCATTGTTTAATGTGCATGGCAAGACCTAATTAAAATCGTCCCCGACCAAATGTTTATCAATAATGACGGTGACGGCGATGACGTCCCCGACGGTTTGCGCAGTTCCAATATACACTCATCAAAAGCAATCGCTTAGACTTCTCTGAATAAGAAATAAAATAAAATAAAATAAAAGTGACCGCTAACGTGCTCGCGGGGATTTCCTGAAATTGAATTTGGAGGAGAGTAACATTTTTTTCATATTAATTTTGGACATTTACAAGAAAATAATTTACCATTGAGCGATGGAAAACAATAACGAGATTTTTTTTTTTTTCAAGCCGTATTGTAAATTATTTTCTTTTTTGTTTGTCTTTTTTCGCCTCCGCCATTGTTCAATTCCGCACGAACCAATATCCAATCCCATTGTTTCTGCACTGTCATTTTGTAAATTTTAACCAATCATATCGCATTTATTCATTGTCATACAGAGAATTTATATTTTTGATTTCATCCACCGCTGCTGTGTTCATCAATAAGCCTAAAGTTTGTTTTCTTCAGCTGCAGAGAATGATGACTCACTTCAGGTACTGCATAGCTACTAGTAACCAGGCATCCCTTGGCTTCTTAAGCTTCAGCCAGCAAAGGCGCCGTCTCACCGCGAGTATGATTACCTGTGTCCTCGCGCACACGATCAAGCTGGACTGGCGTCAATGACGGAACAGCAACTGCCACGCTTAGTACAAATACCAATGCAGCAATGATGAATGCAAATATCCACTGCAGTGCAATAACATGAGTGAAAAATTGTCCGACGCCTAATCCCCAAGTTAAGAAACTGGTCGATAAGCCTACGCCCCAATCCTTGTATAGGAAGAGAAACAAGACCGGCACAATTAGAAAGTCCCAGATGAAAATGTTGGCTAGGATGCGGCCAACCAGGCTCTTGTGAGCGTGAACTGCAACGGCTCCGTTCCAAAATAAAACATACATCAACCAAGATAGAGGAAGCGCAGTGGTAGGAAGGTGAATTGAAACCCAATGTGAAAGGGGTTTAATTGCATAGGGTTTGTGTGTAACGTAAAGCGACAGCAGATTGATAAAGTTAAGAACAACAATAACCTCTGCCCACCAATACGCATGTCTGCGTGCAAATAAGTATGACCACAATGCGTGCAGGAGGTTGAATAAAGTAAAGTGCCAGGTAACTGCAGAAGCTTGTGTGACTATCTGGGAGTCCTGAGCGTAGTACTGGATCAAGAACAGCAGCTGCAGAACTGCAGTCACGATCCAGTACGTCAAAATGAAAAAGATGTTGGCCGTAAACGGAGTGTTTGCTACATGGAAAGAGTGCTCGTTGCCGATTCCATATCTACCTCCCAGGTATGCAATGGAATAGTACACAGATACTATAAAAGATATAACAGTAACCACTTTGTGGGTCAACAAGGAACCAGGATGTTCATGAGCCATTGCAATGTCCTTTTAAGCTTATTGCGTAGTTTTTCAAGAAAAAAGTGTAAAGTAAAAGGAATCCAAGAATAAGCGGCAAAGAAGGTCTATTTATGCTTCGCGAGTCAGTGGTTGCTACTGCTAATGCCTGAGCTCTTGACTCTTGAAGCACCCAAAATTAGAGCATCTGACAAGAAAATGTCCCAATGATGATAATTGGCTAAGAGAAGAATAGCAAACTTTTGTCCCCGCCAGCGATCAATAGCCAAACACAGCTGGGGAAGACAGGTCCCCCCCGTCATTTCAATGGGTCTTGATCTTTGCCTCCCCCGCTGTGTCTCTGCTTCTTATTGTTTGGATTCTTTAATCTGGACCTGATATGTTGGATGGTTTCAAGCAGTCGTTTCCTCTTTGTGAGTTTAAGCCCAACTAACTTTGAACATTTTTCAAAGCAGTGGCCCACGCCCAACACCACCATTAAACTGCGTTGAACAAAACACCCAAAACAGATATTCATAATGAAGCCTAATCCCAAAGGTAAGGCCAAGGCTAAATCTAAGGCCAAAGCAAAAGCCATGCCTCTAAAGAAAACTCACCAGTCTTTGGATGATTCTCCGTCGTCGTCTCTCCCTCCTAACGAGCCCACTCAAGACAATCTGACCACAATAACTGATCTCCTAAAGGGATACAAAGTTGCCGTCGGGGGAGAATGGAGAGATCTCTCTTCTGTCATCCTTCGGTTACGAGGGACAATGTTGACTCAAGTATCATCTTGCCAGTTCCTGTTGGGAATGCGGTTCTTCGCGTACACGCCAGACCAAATGCCCCTCGTTCTCGACTTTGGCATACAATATTGTCTTTTCGCAAGCATCTTTCAGCATCACGAAGGGCTTTGGAATTATCTCAGTAAAGTCATGCCGGATTTCACGAATCGCTTCGATACCCGCTTTGACATGCTCAAGCAAGATTTTCTCATGCCCAAAGGTAACCGCGCATACTGGGCAAACGTTTACAATGTTTGCTATGAATTCTTTGCAAATGATATAAGAAGAGAGTATCCGACTGGCATGGGTAATTCTCTGGCAATGAAGACCGTGATTGAGTTTCTCACACTGCAGGGAATCCTCGTTGCGCCTCAGAATACACAGGTTCGCCAGTTCATGGGTAGAGCGTTGATTCCCTTCTTGGGTCTCGGGCGGAGCACGCATCCATTTCCTCACCCACATACTACGCAATATGAAGTCTCAGCAAACACTCTGGGAGCTCTGATAAAAACTGCCACAAGACCCAAACGGTCTCACAAACGCATGCGTGTAAACCACTGCTTGTTTTGTGGATCCCTTGGCCACTTTGTCAAAAATTGCTACCCTTTGAAATATTTTCTCGATCAAGGTGCTCTTGTTCGTGATGATTCCTGGCGTGTTTGCTTTAGGGATAAAACACCCCTTCAGCTCTATCGCAAGGGAATGAGACACAACCCAGCTATAGCCAGTGACCTAAAAGCAGCACTGCAGGCCACTGTAGCTCGACGAAAGGAAATCTTGGCGATGCCTGAACCGATGGGCATGCCTATAAGCCACCCCTATGCTATTGCTCGTGTCATGGGCGATCCTAAGCCTGTTGAAGCCATCATCTCACTTGGCTCCGACGGATTCTTCATGTCGAAGGAATACGCCGACACAATGAAGTTAAAGTACAAAGATGTCGATATGCCGCCCATTATGTTTGAAACCACACTCTGCCAACCTCTTAATCTTGTGGGATGGATGCCTTGCTCCCATATTGAAGTTCACGGTCTTGTCGGCCATTACGATATTTACATTATTGAAAATCATTTTGTGGACTTACAGCTAGGAAGCCCATGGACTGACAGAGTGAAAATTAAAGCCAACTTCATGAAGTCGGGATATTCTCTCGTTGCCTCTGACCAGTACAATCCAAGACGTAAGATTCACTGGACGGCATATCCAGAGACTGATCCGCTTTTCAGACGGTATTATAAACTCTGGATTGAAAGTGATTGTCAAACAATATACGCTGGTACTTCAACTGTAAGGGCATTCCTAAAGGAGAATAAACGAGATGCACAACTGTGACCAATCTAAAATATTCTGGCCCTTTCTGAGTGTTGGACCTTAAGAATGGGTAGTGTTTCTACATTGACAAAGTTTTTTGTTAGGCCCTTGAGTATTTCTCGTTCAGAGAAAGAGATAACGGTCTTATTTAAAGTCTGTTATGCCACGTTACAAACCAGTAACAATGAGTACATTGAGCATATCAGATTTAATTGGTTTAAGCTACGGTTCAAATAAACCTACAGCTTTTTTGATTAGCTATATAAACACAAAATGGCTTTGAAGGACTGAATCATTCGCCCGTAACGTGCAAATCTTTGTCAAGATAGAAAAGACGCCAGATATTTTCCAATGGCAGAGAAAAATAAATGAAAAAAAAAGTTAGATTTTTTACGCTTGGTTATATATAGTTACTACTGCCTGATTATGGGTCTGCTTCGACGCACTACCAGCATGTCGCTATGCATTGGCGGTCTGAAAACATAGTTAGCAAGTGTCATTGCAAAGCAAGACAAGACAAAAATTCATGAGATCCTCTCTAACTCACCCTTCCCAAGAATTTCCATACGCTGTCTGCTGCGCTGTGGTACTAGTCTGTTGGCCAACTGTTTCCCCGGATGGCACTGGCGACGTTGCTGAATATTGTGCTCCGCCATTTGGAATAGCTTGCACCTTGGTAACTTCTGCTTGTATAATCTGGCCGTCTGCATCTGCACCATCAAATTGTTGGGCTGCAAGAGCCGCCATGTTGCGATCTTGAAATACAACTTCTGCCATCACAGAGTTGTTTATTTGAACTTGAGTGCGGCACTGCGACACAAATCCAATATTGGCACATACAGTCTAGTATTTTATTAGTCAAAAGATAAAAATGAAAAAAAAAAAAAAAAAAAAAAAAAAAAAAAAAAAAAAAAATACACAAAAAACACACCCCAAAAAACAGCCCCACAGAACCACATAACAACAAAACCAAACACAAACACGTAGACCCGTACTACCGGGATGAGTAGACGCGAGGAGCTCGAGAGTTGGGGGGATAAGCTAGATGGGAGCTTATTTTGTTACACACACGTGTCCTC
>JAKVQY010000264.1:0-18591 GCA_030463045.1 Geotrichum macrosporum
TATGGTACGGACCCGAAGTAGGATATGGGAAGATGATTGACTATATAACTATGATAGACCTAACATAATTAAGAGTAAGAATGAACAGATATATCATCATCATCATTTGTGCACCCAATTGCCAAGCGGAGATACAAAAACGGCTTACCAACAATTAAACCGCAAAAAAGGCAAAGTATTTATCCCTGGGAGAAACACTCCATCCTTTGGTGTTTTCATTCGGTGGTTCATTTCAAAAAGAGTCAGAAAAAATTTTTAAAAGACTGCTTGAATTGATGGGAGATAGAAGGAACATGTTCAGCTGCCAATCTATCTAGCGAGGTCCAGGACTGATGGAAATTATCAGAAATGCAGGGAAAAGGACTTTAGAGAAAAAAGTGATGAATGGGAAAATATGGAGAAAAAAGAGGGCGTGTTAGATAGTTCAAGTTTTGATAGTGAGGTGGAGAATAGCTTTTTTTTCAAAGAGTGAGGCGCTACTGTGGCTTGCAGACCATATTTGCTATATATTAAATTTGAATAGCTATTGTTGTTATTTTTGATACTTTTGTTCAAGTCTTCCCATACTAGCGCGACTAAACTGATTGACAAACAATTAATGTTAGACACTTGACATATTTCTTAGTGAGAAACCGAGTTAGCTAGAAACCGAAAGTCAGTGTACCAAAGTGGATGACAACAGGATGAAACAAATGGACTATAAGTGAAAAATTAAGTACACATACTTGAGGTCTTAGATAAATTGCATACATTGATATACACTCAAAACCATCTTAAAGCCTATCTAGAAGACGAAAAACTTATTTCAGGTAAGAAATGTCGATAGCAGCATGTTCAGAACGGTGAGTATTAGAAAATGTCTTGAAAGCTAATCTCACTGACGAGTACGTATAAAACTGCCAAATCACGACTCGAGCATTCGTACAGGGTCTAGAAAACAAATTATATACTTAAACCACCATCCTTTTTAGCCAACTTCAAATTTATGCATGGTACACATAGGTGCCATTCAATTATACGTCGCTAATGTGTCTTGCAGACTATAATTGCTAAATATTAAATTTGAGAAAGTATTACTCCACGATAATAATAAAAATTCTTGATTGCAGGTGGGAAAAATCTTTTGTTGCGCCTAAATCAATACAGATATTTAAATCTATCAGGGTGTTTCCAAGCAACACACAGTTTAGCTCCATTCCTGGAGGCATTCAATAGGGGGAGGCCGTGAACTTTACGTGCTGAACTAAATTAAATCTGTGAAAACTAAAAAGTAGCCATAAATAATTCGCTACAATATCAGATTAAAAAAATTGTGCGATACTAAGGAACTTTCCTTCAATGATATTTAGACTTGTTGAGTTTTTGTTGACTCTTTGTTTGCATTGAAATACACTTAGAAATCATATATTTTACCAATATATGGTTTATTGCGTGGGAGGTAAAAAATCTGTGAATAACATTTTCAGTTTTCAATTGCTAGAAACTAATATAAAAATTCCCCCAATTATGCCAAAAAAGAAACCACTTTTAGCATTTCTCCATTTTCACTGCAACTAGTAAAATGCTTCACATATATCTATAGCTGCACAAAAACTCATTGCCACTACTCAAAATAACTGTATGACAGAAGAAGCTCACCGAATTTTTTTTTCTTCTTTAAGACTTTGTAATTTAACACTAACAACATTCGTTTCCTGCTTTGATTATTTAAAAAAAAGGTGCAAAAGTCTCCGGTTATCAGAGTACAAATACTCTGCCATTACGCCGAGGAAAAGAGTGGGGAGGCTATATGGCATCAATTCCTATTCGGACTAAACATTATATAAAAGCTTTGATAACTAGAAGGGAGTTTAAACTAATGCGGTAATTCTTAGCAGTAATAGAGATGTCTTAAGGAAATACCGGTGTGACTGAAGTGACTGAAATCATGCGTACCTTACTTTATATTGGGAAGTAAGGAATTCCTTTTCATCGCCAATAGCCATTTTAATGAGCGTAAAAGAATTTTTCAACCAAAAAAAATCTACTTTCCAAAGTTGAAATGAACGAAGTTTGGTATCCGGAGACATCGGAACACCTCGAGGCAAAAGTGTCTTTCTTACTTTGACCCGCTTTCGTATTCAAATTTTTTTTTTGCGCAATTGACCTTATTATCTGCAGAATCAATAGAATAATTATACTGAATTCTGAATTGATTAAGCTAATCTCTTAAGATCTCTGACATAAAATCTTGCAGCTCAGTCTCAGCTGGCCTCAAGACCAAAGATTTAATTATATAAAATTTACGTATAAAAAAAAAAGTATACTAAAAAAGCAAATATTATAACTTACTACTTATAACTTCATTGCATTAAGTTTTTCGCTTAAATTCTAATGCTTAAGGGTCCTGTATTGGTTACCTCGGTGTTATAAATATACATGAAAATTAGCCTATTATTGAAGTATTAAACATTCCTGTCCCAGATTAGTTTTACAAAAGCCGATATGTACTAAATATTTAATACGCTTGTCAATATATCTCATAAAGCTGCGGAAGCGCGATACTTGATGTAGCAAACAAGGTTATAAAATTCAAAACAAGGTCAGAACCGCTATTGTGTTTTATTCTTTTTACCGTTTCAATATATAACAATCATAATTTTAATGCAATAAATTGTAGCAAATTTCACCTCTAAAGCCCTTCAAGATAGTCTAAAATCAATCAAGGAGAACAAACTGAAGTAGGAAATAGTATTGTAAGGTGACGAAAGTGTGAATAATGATTTATGGACTAGTTTTAAATCATGGACACCATACGAAAAAGTTTAGTCAAAATACGTAGACGGTAGTAGCGCGCAAGTGGGTTCATTAAGAAAAAGTGAGGGACTTTGAGTATGAGATAGCTCGGGCAATATTCCCTTAGTGTTTCAACCCTATTCCTCTATATTTTTGAGAGTCAAGCCAACGTTTGGATTGTGAATGACCCGAGTCGCTTTTTTTACCTCTTCAAAAGTCTCATGGCCGCTGCTGAACTTTAACTTTCTAAGTTTACCACTGGACCGTACCTTATGCTAAATGTTTCAAGCTTTTCAAGCAGATACGTGCTTTTCGCTACTACTGCTTTTTTATTCATGTTGCAAAAACAAAAAATATAATCAAATATGCTAAGAGAAAAGTGGCGGATATCTTTAATTCTACGCAAGAGAACCATTCCAAATGTATCAGAAAATTGTGTAGAAACCAAAATTCTAGTTTTTAACACCTAATTTACTCTATATTACTCTAGAAAATGGTTGAATTAGCGTGATAAAACGTGCAAAGCAAAAACATGCAGCATAATTTTCAATATAACCTTCTTTAAGCTGCACACATTCAAGTAGGTTGAAGTTTAAGGAAATGTTTCACACGCAGATTCGCTAATATTTTTTATCAAACAACAGAACATAAGGAGAATAACTATGTTTATAAGTTGTGATTTGCATAATATGTTATTATTTGCCTCTTGTAACATTATTTTTAGCTTATATACCTGCTACCAACGTCACTAATGACTTACTGATAACTAACAATATCCTCAGCTACTTCTTCTGTATTTAATTTCTAACTTTCATTCATCAATCAAGAGTAAATAGGCTCTTCAACATTTAAGTAGGAACTAATGGCTCTGTATCTAGCCGAGCAAACTGAAAATTCTCTAACAACCTTGTCTGTTGGATATTTCCTTTCAGTTTGCAGAGCATCAAATGACTTTTCAGAGTCGATATGAAATAGACCATCAGGTGAAAGTACAATGGGGTGAAGTCGGGTTCCAAGAAAAGCATTCTGTGTCTTCCTCCTTTCAATGTACTTGTCATTTAAACATTTCAATGGATCGGGAATAAATGAATGAGTCGCTACATTGCAGGTGAAGGAAAGTAAATTGAAGTCTACTTATTACCGAGCTTAAATTTTGACGTAGTACTGGCATAGTCACTATTTAGTTTCAGCTATTTCAAAAACAGAAATCGTTTCATCTTCAATGTATGGTTAATCAATACTAAATGGTCAATGAAGACGAAGGAGTGCATTTCCTACGTAATATTTGTAAATCAGACTATTCTTATAGGAAAGGAATACGCGGAATTTTTTATAGTCGTCTATCAGAAAAACATATCTTGCACCGTATTCCACTCAGGCATAAGTTTCCTTTTCTAAATCATGAAATAGAGCAAATTTGATTTCGCTTGTTCGATTTTCAAAATACAAAACCAATTAGTCAAAGTAGATTTAGTAGTCCTAATTAGCGTTATGGTTTATATACACTGAACACTAGACACACCCCAGTGGTGTTGGAAATTAGAGATTCAAGAAGCAGTCTTAAAATAAAAACCCTCGGCAAGTGCATAGTAAGTTTTATGAAATATAAAAGCTCAAGCCATTTTCCACAATTAGCGCATCGGAACCACTTTGAGCATGCATTGAAAGTTGCTGGTTTGAATGACGATTGTTACGTCGATCGAATCGAAGATTTAACGCTTTAATATTTTAGCTTAATTCATGGCCACAGATACTATTAGTAAAACAGTATTTATTAACTAACTAAGATGACCCGCATAACTTTCAATCAAGTCATGTAAGCATAAATATAATATGCCAGGAAGGACGCAACAATTGTTACTTTTCATTTTGGTTGGTTTTTACTAACTTTTTTGGCATTATATCTTGACTTTAGTTATGCCCAACTCCGTAATTGGCCTTCAGTATGGGTTTGTACTGGTTATTTTGGCAAAAGTGATTTTAGCTACCATGTATTACATGCTCTCATGTCGCAGTTGCAAGTTTCTACCACTAGTCCCACGTATCATTTTGGATAGCCTTTTTGATTAGTTAGAGATATCCACTGGTCTATAGCCATCCAGTGATCTTCGTCTGCAAACATCAGTATAGATAGTTTTTCTTTTAGATAGGATATTTTACATGGGACAATAAACTGATTTATCATCAGTTAGCACTCAGGTTGCTTGGTTGCTTTACGATCTTCTCCCAATACATGTGAAACTCGCTTAGTAGTTTTATTAACTTTCACAATCGGTAGAGAATTGCATGTTACATTATTCAAAGCTCATTCCCATAAAGCTTTAGAGTTATTTCTGATCTTATCAAAGTATCCCATTGACGGTCATGTTTTTTACTGAAGGTTAGAGTTTGCTGGCCCTAAGAAGAACTTTGTTACGTAAGCAACATTTTTTGAAATAATTGGAATTTTCCACATTAGAACGTGGCACCCAACCATCCAACCCCTACAAACAATTTGATTCTTTCAAAAATTCATATTCACAATGAACTCGGAACGCATTGATCTTGCCGAAATCAAGGACTTCTTAGTTCAAACTGCACAAACAGCTGGAAAGCTTATAAAGGAAAAGAGTGGAAGGGTTACTTTTGATGACAAAAAAAACGGTATGGAACCATTGTTAACTTTCAATAATCACTTTCTGACTGTGCTGTAAATCTAGCTGTTGATTTGGTCACCGAAGTTGATAAAGCCGTAGAGGTTCTTGTTTCAGAGGCTTTGCAAAAGAGATACCCCGATTACAAGTTTGTAGGTGAAGAGTCTTATATTCCAGGAAAGACTGTGTTGACTGACGAGCCGACTTTTATCGTTGATCCTATTGATGGTACTACGAACTTTATCCATTTCTACCCTAACTCCTGTATTTCATTGGGGTTTGCTTTGAACAAGATTCCTCATGTTGGTGTTGTGTATAACCCCTTTCAGAACTTGATGTACACTGGCGTAAGGGGTCAGGGATCTTTTTTAAATGGAGATAGACTGCCCTTACGTCCTGCTGCAGAATTAAAGCTTCAAAATGCTTTAGTTGCCATTGAATGGGGATCTGAGCGCGGTGGCTCCAACTTTAAGGTCAAAACCGATACTTTCAGTTCGTTGGCAGCTGAGACAGAAAGCGGTGGCGCATTCGCGCACGGATTCCGTTCAGTTGGTTCCTCTGCGCTGAACCTCAGTACTCTTGCAACAGGTTCCCTTGATTGCTACTGGGAAGGTGGTTGCTACGCTTGGGACGTCTGTGCTGGTTGGGTTATTCTTACAGAGGCCGGTGGACGTGTTGTAGGAGGAAATCCTGGTGAATGGGAAACTCCTATTGACTCTCGGGTATACCTTGCTGTTCGAGGAGGTGATAGACAGGAACAGTTTATCGAAGACTTTTGGAGTCACGTTAAAGGAAGACTTGAATACTCTTCGTAGAATTAAAGCAAATTTGAATATGTACGTGTATAAATACAGCCATTGGGCCCGAGCTACTTTAAAAGAAAGCGGGATTGAAACGCAACATATTGTTTTTGTAGGTGAAACTTTTTGCATATCGTGAAGTTTTAGGAATTCTAAAGGGACGCCAAGTGATAGCCGCCTAATCACTATTTGTCTTGAGTTTTTAAAAACAATATCTCCTAGAGGTTCTCCCTCATGGTCGTCATGCTTATGGAAGCAATTTACGTGAATGAAAGGCAATTCGAGATTACCAGGTGATTCAGAACTAGATAGTTCACTGCTGGTCTTCGCATTGGGGTATAGACCATTAAAACCGTCGAGGAAGTCGGTTGCAGTGTCCGAAAAATTCATTACAAGGTGACTAAAGTGCTTTGACACAGAAATTGACACAATAATGCCTCAGTCCTTGCTTTGAATGACCTGCTTCAACGCATTTACTCAGCCTCAGGTTATCAATATGAAAGTGCAAAAGTTCATTAACAGCTGCTTTGATAAATGATCGTGCATCCTAATTGTGCCGTGTTACAAAATTTTCAACTTTGTTAGGTTAAGATATTACCGATTATAAATCTATTACTCTCCAGGTTCAAATCATTTGCAAACACGAGTAATTTTTTTTCAGCAGAAATTGCAAAGGGACCAGCACTTGCAAAATGCATTAAAAACAGTTTCGCTGCTGTTGAACAGACAAATCAGTCGGTCATACCCCGCGAGTAGCTCTGAGTTCTGATGAACTTTCAAGAACTCACTTCTAAATTTGCAATTGAATCCTCAACACCTATTTAAGCAGATCAATAATGACTTTCGGAAACATATACAAAAGTCAAATATAATTATATAAGAGGCAAATTGTATTTACTTTATTCGACCACGTCGTTCACCCCAGCAAGAATTTTTGAATCAAAAGTTTGAAATACAGTATCAAGAGAATCAAGTTTATTAATTACAGTTTTAATGTGCAGGTTTTTATCCGAACACCTCGGCCAATTGGGTCTTTTACGGTAAGTATCAATCCAGAATATTGAGATGCGCAAAATAGCCAACAATTGTGAAGCTGCAAGAAATTTCACTTACCAGATCTTCGGCCAAAAATGGCAGCCAGAATGACTTTTGCCTTTCAATATTTATTGGACAGTACCTGGATATAGGGAATAAATTCAATCGAAGTCTCTTTGGCTATCTCTCTAAACGTCTGGAAAAGTTTGGGCTCCCTTGGGATTAGTGAATTGATCACTCAATAACACACATTCTTCACCAGTTCAAATGTCACTTGGGTTTTCGAAAAATACAACATGACTTCGGCTGGCCTGTAGAAAATTTAGTTTTTATACTTTTTGAAAATTTTCGAAATAAATTACTGGATTTTCTAGTTCCACAGCTACCAAGGAAATTTCCTAGTGAAGAAAGATTTTGTCCAGCACTTTCATGGGAACTGGAAGAAAATATTTTACAAGCTGCACATAATTACCAAGTTTTCGTTGCCTGATGCGGACATGAAAATAAATATTTCATCTATCCTTGAGTTGGAGATAAAGACCTTGAAAAGCTCACTCAAAAATTGGGAGTTGCCTTAAAATTTTCTTTTCAATTTTTCTGTTCTGGACTTCGTACACTCAAAACTTCACATCAAAATCTTTAGCACAATGGCAATAGTAACAATTACTCGACCGGAGAGGATGCGGCTCGTTACTGAACCTAATGTAGATGATGATGGCGATATTGTATTTGAGGATGCTGCGAGTGACGCTGATGAAGAAATGGATTTATCAAAAGTAAACGCAGGGACTGTGAACAATACAAATCTTGTCACACCTGGAGAACTAGTTACAGACGAAACTACTTGGATGAGGTGAGTATCCTGAGAAATTTTTGAGTAGAAGTTTACTAACGTTTTTTAGGGGCCATGGAACATATTCCACAAGCGACCGAACTTACTCTTCAGTGGCTGGTGCAATTGTTCGAGTCAACAAACTTCTCAGTGTCAAGCCCTTGAGAGGACGATATTTACCAGTTATTGGAGACCACGTCGTTGGAAGGATTACAGAAGTTGGAAATAAGCGATGGAAAGTTGATATTGGAGCAAACCAGGAAGCCGTTCTTATGCTAGGTTCCGTAAACCTACCAGGTGGTGTACTGCGCAGAAAGTCGGAGACAGACGAACTTCAAATGAGAAAATTTTTAAAAGAGGGCGATTTGTTAAACGCGGAGGTGCAGTCATTATTTTCCGACGGAGGTGCTTCGTTGCACACAAGATCTTTGAGATATGGAAAACTGCGCAATGGATATTTTGTGTCGGTCCCCTCCTCGCTCATCATCAGATCAAAACTACACTCTTACCACCTGCCTGACAATATTGACTGCATTCTTGGTGTCAATGGATACATTTGGCTAAGCAAACGAACCAAGGCTTCTGCAGCTGAGACTAATAATGTTTCAGTCACAAGACTAGAGGAGGAGGCTGGCTTAGAAATTTACAGTGATGCAAATGAAGAGATTTCCAGTACGACCAGAGAAGCTATCGCTAGATATGTTAACTGTATTCAGGCCCTTGCATACAAGGAGGTTGGAATAAACGAATCGCGGATAGTTGCTGCTTATGAAGCTAGTCTGGCGTACAAGAATGCAGGTGAGCTTGTGGAAAATGAGGTGAAAACAGCTGTTGCATATGAAGCAATAGGCGCTGAATAAAATCCATTGTATTTAATAATATTTACATGACAATATATACATCTAGTTGTCTTCTTGTCGCTTCAGAATGTAGTAGTAAGTCGAGCCAAAGTGGTATCTCTTGGATTCCAAAATTTCTAGTCCACTATCTTTTACAATAGCATCTATATCGAGGTTCCATCGGCATCCCCATTCTTCCACTCTCTTGTCTGCTTTCTTGTCCATAGTCTTGTTGAGCGAATCGTAAGACGATTTCCCATGTTCTAGTAGTATTATGCGCCCATTGGTACGAAGCAGAGCCTTAAAATTCTCAAGAGCTGCTTGAGGATCTTCGTGAGAGCAAAGACCGAACGTCTCAAAAATTGTGTCAAACTTCTGACCTGATTGTGAAGCCATTTGTGCCAAATCCTCCGCCTTTCCTCGAACGTACTGAACTTTCTCGTATTGAGGATACTTCTTGGTAAACTTTTCCCTGGCGACTTCTAACATCGTTCGAGATGAATCCAGAAAAGTCATAGAAGTAATCTCGTCCTTGTTAAAATATGGAATATTTCTACCAGTACCGCATGATACTTCTAATGCGTCTCCTTTAATCTGCTTCATAAGTTGGCGGCGTCGATACCAAATGTGAGACGAAAGCTCCTCAAACCAAATTTTGTCATCATAGTCTCTCGCAAGACCCTCGAAGATATCAGTAGTATCTCTAGGAGGTGGAATATGGGGACTGTGGTCAACAGCAACAGTAGAGTGACTGGTAGGTTCGGCTGAACTGCTTGAGGTAATATCTCCAATTATTGTTTTCTCAAACCGCTCCTTCTCCAAGGCCTCCCGCTTCTTATATGGGTTTGCTTCGCCAGTCGCTTTATACTTCGTGTCTGTAAGATATTGTACTCCTGCATAAGCAGTTGCGACGTACAATAGAATCATTCCAAAGCTCGCCCATGTACGAAAACGAGGATGCTCATTAATTTGCTTCCATCCAAATTTAAGTGCCTTCAATTTATCAGATATAGTGCTTTTTCGCGGAGGAGCGGTAGGACGACTTCCACGTGGGTGAAGTGAAGCATATTGTCTAAAGTTGGTCAAAACTGTACCCGAGGGGCCTCTATGTAAAGTACTATTACGCACGAACAGTTGTGCTGTGGCCTTGAAATATGGCGACAGCATGGGTTTCACCATTATTTTAACACTTTGCGAAGACTTATCCGGTTATGAAATCAGAAGATTTGTATTGTCTTTTAACCAGCGGGGATTAAAAGATTTCCCATTTAATCTGGGCAAGGGTGGAATGAAGCGCAGAGACTTTTTCACAATGAAATGTCAATGTATTTCACCGCCAGCGTTTCTTGCTTCGCGCAACTCTTTTTCCAGTTTTTTAAAACCTTTACAGAACGCGATTACTCTGCTGTAGTAGCCGAAATATTTGAGTCTCAAATTTATCATGTCAAACTCTGAATTTAGGCTGTATGTCAAGCCTATTAGCCGAGACAGTAAGTGTGCAAGAAAAAAAAACTGGGAATTTTTACCCTAAAAATACTGACATATTACTTTGCAGTTACCAAAGGAGAAGTCTCAGACTTGTTCTCGCAACATGGAGAGCTTGTTGAGATCAAGTTGATGGACGGATATGTATGTAGACATTATGACTACTTTGACGTTTAACTTTCTAATACCGACTAGGGATTTGTTGAATATGCCAAAGCTGAGGATGCTAGCAAGGCTGTGGAAGGTAAGCTCAGTTCTAAAATTTGTATACATTTGTGCTGACATGAACTTTTAGAACTCAGTATGTCGACATACAAAATAACCCGTCTTTGGCTAACTTTATAGACAATTTTGAACTCAACGGAGAGCCTTTGCTTGTAGCATTTGCTAAATCCCCTCGTGAAAGAGATGATCGCCGTCGCGACCGTGACGATAGGCGCGATGACAGGCGCGATGACAGACGCGATGACAGGCGCGATGACAGACGTCGGGATGACCGCAGGGAACCTCCTCAAGAAATTATTCTCCACCGAATTTCCATTTCCAATTTGTCCGACGATACTACTTGGCAGGTATGTGCCCTACCTTCTTGCTTGGGTGGTCTTTCAGCTTGATATTCGTGATTTTGCCCTTCTATTTTTCCAGCGTTTTTTTGGAGTCCTGATATTCCTGATGCTTGACAATGCTAGTTGTCAATTCTATGCTTTTCCCTCTCCTGGCCTGGTTTAATTTTTTTTCTTCCTTTTTTCTGAACCCATTGTATCCATGTTCTGTTGTCTGACCTGCCACTGCTCTCTATTCTTTCATCAATAGGATTTGAAAGATCATTTTAGGTCGTCTGATGTTAATGTTGCCTTTTGTGATGTATCTCGTGAGAGAGATGGATCTGGGTAAGTGGTTTTTTTTTGGTAAAGTTTCTTTCAGCTAACTGTTAACGTTTGAAAACAGGTACATCGATTTGGAAACAAAAGATGAAGTTGAGCGTGTATTGCAGGATATGAGTGAGACGGTGATCCGCGACTCTAAGGTCGATTTGCGTGAAGATGTATGTCAGAGAATCTTGAAAGAATTTAACATCAAGTCTAACCTATAAATTTTAGGGTATCGTCCACCGTCGTGCTCCTCGTGAACGACGCGAACGAAGAAATGACCGCCGTGATTTCAGACGTGATGACAGACGTCGTGATCGCAGAGATTTTGACCGTAGAGATCGTCGTGACAGCCGTCGGGACGATGACAGAGATGACCGTCGCGATGACCGGGACCGTCGAAGCGGTGGACGTGATCGTCGCGATGATAGGAGAGGCGGTGGACGGGATCGTCGTGACGACAGACGCCGTGATAACCGCCGTGGGCCTAGGGATTCAAATCATCGTCGTGGCTCTCGCGAAGATGACCGTAATGCCCGTGAAGGCCGTGATGATCGCGAAGACCATGACGACCGTCATCGTCGGGGTGGTTCTCGCTCAAGGTCCCGCTCTCGTCAGCGCTCTAGATCTCCTGTTACCCGTAGATATTCTCCAGAATCCAATGAAGTCCCTAGGCCTCCTAGTGGAGAGGCTCCCGAGCCAATTTCTAACCAGGACGGAGGAAACGGTGGTGATTATGAGGGATCGTGGTGAGTAAGAAGATTATCGGATAGGAAATCCAGGGACCTAGTGGAAATAGTAGAGAGTATTTGACTCCTGAATTCTGTAATATTATTCTAGTATGAAGTACAGAGCCAAATATTAACCTGAAATAAATAAGCCTTCTTAATTAAAGAAAACAAAAAAATCTTTGTTTTTGAGAGGTCGATAGCCCATCAAGATATCTAGCTAGCTCTATTGATGGCTGCTTTAGTTTGATGTTTTTTAGTATGAATCATCCAGCCAACAAAAACAATTGTGAAAAAAGATACCAATGTAGTAATGTAAAAAGCCTCCGAGTAACAACTTCTTCCCTTCAAACACACAACTGCCTTACTCGACAGGGTAGGATGACTCTCCGAAACAATAGAATTTCCATCGTAGACTGTGCCAAATATGAAATTGAAAATGTAAACTGTAATGACAGGTGACATAGAAGCAAATCCCCAGTTCTTGGAAAGATGACGAATACCAAATGTGTCACAAACAATCGTAGGAAAAACTCCAAAAGTCATTCCATAAGACAAGCCAACTAGGGAAGAAATAATCCAAAGATGAGAAGCCTTAGTTATGGTAGAAATCATTGCAAAGTGAGCCAGTAACGCAATAGCACTAGCAATAAAAACCATCCATAGACGCTGAAAATGTAAACGTTTCGTTAAAATATCAGAACAAAATCCACTTATAAGGCGGCCTGTAAAACTGAGTAGGGAAATCAACCCAACCTGAAACGACTGGATTGATTGAATTCCAGAAATCCCAGCAGGATTATCTCTGCTGTTCGCTGCCAATACTAGCGCTCGAACAATATACCCACAGCAGTAAATGTACATTTGTGCACTCCCGGACATTAAACCAAGAACAAGAAACTGAGCCCAAAACTCACTCGTCTGAACCATTTCCCAGACACTGAGGGAGTGATCTTGTACTTCCATACCTTGTTTGGTCAGCTCATTCTCTACCGTGGTTATTGACTGGTAGGACTGTTTTCTGGTCAGAAATGGAAGGTCTCTCAAGGTTGGGATGGCTGAATTTACATTGAAGGATCCTCGCCGTGAAGAATCACTCATTGAGAGACTGCTGGTATTATCTGAATTGGTTATTGATTGAATTGAAGGCAGTGAATTGAGGGGAGGCACAAATGTTGCTTCCGATACGTGACGGACAAGAGGTGTCTGGCAATTTGGCGAGGTAGTGAAATCATCCTTCACCGCTCCATAACCGCTAACATAAAGCTCTTGTTCCGTTAATTTACTGACATATCTGATTTTGTCTTCAACTGGGTAGGCTTTGACAAAAGCAACATTCAAGAGACACAGAGAAGAAGTAACAATGGCAAGAAGAGCCAAAAACCCAGAGGTATTGCCTGGAAATATGAGCGTAGCTAATGTTGAAAAGAAAAATGCCGATAGCCCAAATCCCGCAAGCGGTAACGCAACAGCAGTGCCTCGTGCAAGTGGGAAATTGAGGGCCGCCGTCTTTATGGATGCGGAGTATGCTAAAGTGCTGCCAAATCCAGCAAGACAGCTTCCAAACGCAAGCAATGCAATTATTCGAATTTCGTACACAAATGAGTAGTAGATAACAAAGTACCCTGCAAGCAGGAAAACAGATCCAGCAGAGATAGGAATAGTAGGACCAAATTTGTCTGTAATGACTCCAGCAATAGCACCAAGGAGAGAAACACCAATAGTACCTGTCATACCTATCATAGACGTCTGAGTTGCTGTCAATCCAAGACGGTCAGCAAGTTGCGTAGAATATGCCGAATAGACATATACAGTGCCGCAACCCAAACATGTGCGAGAAACATTAGAAGCAATTCAAAGTAGCTGAAAACAGTCAACACATACTAGTTAAGAAGCATGCTGCCACAGCTCGATGTCGTTTTAGTGCAGACATTTTCACTGGTATATTGTTGGCCCGGAAAAAGTTTTTCTTATCAGGTGTTGAGAGGGCTCGGGAAATTTTTAAATGGGAGCTTAAACGTTTTTTTTTTATGATGGGAGATAGAGGGGACATGTTTGCCAGAAGACTGTCCATATATCTATCCAGGTTCAGGACTGATGGATATTATCAAAAAAGGAAGAGAGGAAACCTTTAAAGAAATGAATAATAAATGTGAAGGAGATACGAAAAGAGTTAAGCGTGTGACACATAGTTCAAGTTTCAATAGTGGGTGGAGAATAACTCTTCTCTCAAAGATTCAGTTGCTACTGTGACTTACGTACTATATTTGCTATTTATTAAATTTGAGAAAGCATTGTTATTTTAACACTGAGTCTATCAAAAGCTTTCAAACTGCTTTTATCACTAATTTGACAAGATAAACTCTCAAGATAACTGATTTTAATAAAACAAATCTCTGAGTTTAAGCTGTCCTCTTTTTAAACTGCCAACTGTCTTAATAAAATCATCCTATAAAGTTCCATGTCCCTATGTAAGACTTAAAAATGTCGCCTTTTCACAAGCTTTGAATTTCTGTTAAGAGGATGCTTTTCTTTTTTTTGGCTCAATAAAATCTTCGTCTCGAGTTTTGAATAGTCTAGTACACTATCGAAGACATATTTAGCAAAATTACAAGTTGACTATAGTCTTCCGACATGGTATTGAAAAAATTTTCTCCAATCTAACATAGAACAAATATAATCTGTAAGTGACAGTAACAATTCAATATTAGTTTTGACAAGTTGTCAAGGATTTGTACTGGCTGATTGGTGTTTCTCAAGAGATTCTGCAAAAAAGATAGCTTTCAAGATATAAATAATATTGGCTGCAATTGCTTCCGAGTAACTCGGAAGTGATGTACTTTGACCAATTTACTGAAAGCTTATGTTTTTCACTATTATCCCATTAATATATAATTTGCCTCTTGTATTATTATGTTTAGCTCACATATTTACTTCCAACGTCATTAATGACTTACTAATAACTAGCAATATCCTCCACTATTTCTTCTTCAGTATTAAATTCATCACTTTCATTCATCGATTCAGAGTAAACAGGCTCTTCAATATTCAAATAGTGATTAATGCCTCTGTATAATACTTTCTCAAATTTAATATATACCAGAATGTAGTATGTAAGTCACAGTAGCAGCATCAATCTTAACAAACTGAATCATGGAAAAGAATTCATCTATTATTTACAAGTCTCGCGCAATAGATGAATAGAAAACGTAGCATTGTAGCAAAGAGTTCCGAACTAGAAATTTGCCTCCTGTATTATTATTTTTAGCTTACATATTTGCTTCCTACGAGAAATACTTAATTATCCTATAAAAAACTGATAATGTGTTACTTTGAAGTATTACACTTGATTAAAACTGATACAAAATTGACTACAAAAATTGCTCAGCACTTACACAAGCATTGCAAAATTTTTTTACAATTACATGATGGCTTGAGTAATAGCAGTATGGAATTCAACGAAAAGGAGATATTCAAAAATTGACAATGGCCTCTGAGAAATGAACCCTTGAATTAATTACGGTAATTGTGAAAAAAAATAGGTTGATTTTTTTTTTTCATTTTTTTTTTTTTTCGTCTCGATTTTTTTTCATTTTTCACTTCTTTTGGATCACTCCCTATTTTTTTTTTTTTTTCCTGTGTCGTCACTCCAGCACAGTCCGCATATACAATGGCAAACTCACCGAGTATCTCACCAGTTGACTTGTTTTTATCACCAGTTGTTATTTGCTCTGTCCTGGCAGCAGGCCTTGGAGGGTATTTTTTAGGATCGACTTTAAATTCTGCATCTTCATATCCTCATTCCACAAATATCCAAAAAAGACAACAACGAAGAAGGCGGCGCGACTCCTTGGAAAAAGCTGATAAGAGCTCATCAAAGCAAGAAGGACCTAATGGGACTGCGGATGATGAAAACGACGACGATGAAAATGATGACGATGAAGAAGATGATGAGGAGAGCGATTATGAATCATCCGAGGATGATGATGCTGAGCCTGGGTCATTCGCTTATACCCAGGAAGAATGCAAAATGATCTTGGTAGTGCGAACAGATTTAAAAATGACCAAGGGTAAAGCAGCGGCTCAATGCGCTCATGCTGCTGTCGCGTGTTACAAGTCTATTGCAAGATCTAACCCAGAGGTGAGTTCTAGTTTAAAATAAAATATAGGCGAGAATTTTTAGTTGAAATTCGACGTCATCAAGGGAAGAAAACTAACAAACAAAATATGTAGATACTCGCACGATGGGAACGTCTTGGACAAGCCAAAGTCACACTTCAAGCAAGGTCTGAAGACCAACTGGTTCTGTTGCAAGGTATGGCTAAGTCGCTGAACATTACTTCTCGACTTGTGCGGGACGCAGGTCGCACACAGATTGCTTCTGGCTCATGTACTGTTCTTGGTCTTGGTCCTGCTCCAAAATCAATTCTGGATCGGGTCTCGGGAGATTTGAAGCTTTATTAATGGTGACAGTGATTGCAACACTAGGAGAAGGAATAGTACGTGGGATATAAAGGAAAAGAGGATATAAAGCGCTTGAATAAGAACTCTAGATAACACAGAAGAAAAAAATTGCCACACATTTTGAGTTTGTTTGAAGAGGGCCGCTCGGATATAATCTTAATCGTTTGGGTAGGGAATGAATGTAAGCCAAAGGAAATTTTGTAAGAGAAGCCTACTTCTCCTAGGTTGTACTTAAAGTTCTGTATAGCTTCCTTCCTGATAATACGATTGTTCACTAATTTGATTATTATAAAATACACATGCTTTTGTTCAACTGTAAACCTCTGTATTAGTTGTTCTCTTTCTAACCATACTTTCCAACTCGTTTTCAATGCACCGTCGCGCGCACAACCTTAATAAAATCATCATGTTCCTTGTCGCTTGTTACTTTTTTTTCATCATATCTTGGGTTTCTCCTCTGTATCAATATGCCAGACGACATAGTTTGGCAACCCGACTACGCGGTATCCGGCTCGTTTAGCCATTTTGGCAAACCCTTCAGTTTCACATTGGTTTTCAAAGGAATATGCCGGAAAATTAACGCCCGAACGATGGACGTCGGCCTTGACAACAATATTGACTCCTCCAATTCCGTCTAATTCGAGCTCTTCGTCACTGTTGTAGCGCCAGTCACCCATTCGACACATGTATTCTCTGCTTGTGTCAAACTCGGGGTATCCCTCAACAATGATGGTGTCTTTGGGAAGAGAGTTGGCAAGTGCTACCGCCTTAGGGGTGTCGACCCATGAGTTGTAGTCAAACCGACCTTCAATATCTTCCCCGTCTTTATATCTATGAAACCAAATGTTGGGCACTATAATATCGGTGTCATGTTTGATCAAGTCTTCAATAATAGTTTTCGGCGAGTCAAAAATATCCACGTCGCGCCACATTACCCAGCTATGCTCAGGTCGCAACGCTGAATTTAAAAGATAGTTCCTCGCCCGGGCCATTGCTTTACGACGGGGAGCCTGAGCGGCGTATGCGTGGCGTTGTTCAACATCCAAGTTGTCCAAGGAGTAACCAAAGTCCTTTGAAAAAATACTGGCGTGGTTGAACGGATTTGGTCCGTTTTGTATCCTGTTCAGCTCCAGAGAAAGCACGCTGAGAGTTTCGTCAGTAGTATCAGAGATGAGAAATCCCAGATCAATGAGTTCATGAGGATATGAAAATGCTGATATAAGCTCAAAATATTTATGAAGGTAACTGGCCGCATCTTTAAGGGGTGAGAGAATCAAAACCCGTTCTTTGTTGTTGATCGCATCAGCCGTAGATTGAATCTCATTCAAATCAACATGACGAACAGTAGAAACATTTGAGCCCTTCGTGAAGCCATCTTCGTAAAACTCACTAAAAAAGTTTACTGGCGACGGTGATTCCCGGTGCCATTCTGAATATGTGTTTGGGTCCATTTCAAACGGGGAGACGCCAGGCCCAAAGCACCGATACTGCTGCATATTTTCTTGTGAAGCTGGAACGTATGAGCCCACGAGCCAAAGAAGAACAGTCACAAAGACAAATACCCCCACCCGAGCAGGTGTTACTAATGGAGCAACAAGTAAGGGTAGATCACGTATTTTGGGAACTTGTAACCGGACATCGTCTAGCTTGTTAGCCAATGATTGAAGGTACTCCTTAGGATGCTTCATGATGAATTAAAGGCAATGAAACACCAAAATCAAATAAAAAAAATTAAAAACAACCAAAACCAAAACTATTAAACTGTAAAGAGACAATAAAAATAAAAATCAATGAACGATAGGGGAGGTCAAGTCACAAGTATATACAATTGCAAGTTGAAGGCACGCAGCACGTGCAGCCCTAAAGATGAAACAAAATGTGAAAGAGCGACGGTAGGAACAGTTTTATGGGTGGTTTGAAATTAAAAAAAAAAAAAAAAGATTGAAAAAAAACACAAAGTTTGTTTTTAAGGGAAAAAAAAGTAACCCAAACACAAGTGAAGGAAAATCGGGAAGGGGGCGGGGGGGGAAAAGGGGTGAAAGATAATGGAACAACGGTGGGGCGCACGTACATACAGACAATACACAGGTATACACGTGCGCATCAGGAGGTCGGAGCGGATATGGGTGAC
>JAKVQY010000265.1:0-18589 GCA_030463045.1 Geotrichum macrosporum
TGGTGGTCTATTTCATATCGACTCTGAAAAGTCATTTAATGCTTTGCGAACTAAAATGAAATATCAAACAGACATGGTTGTTAGAGAATTTTCAGTTTGCCTGGCTAGATACAAAGCAATTAATCACTATTTGAATATTGAAGAGCCTGTTTACTCTGAATCGATGAATGAAAGTGATGAATTTAATACTGAAGAAGAAACAGAGGAGGATCTTGTTAGTTATTAGTAAGTCATTAGTGACGTTGGAAGCAAATATATAAGCTAAACATAATAATACAAGAGGCAAATTATAATTTGTCACTGTTAATAGAGGTCGGCGATTGATTAGAATTTCCCTTGATAACATTGCTCTTCTATCAGATTAACCCTATTCTCTCATGGTAACAGACTTGAAAGTGATTTTTTTCTTTACCTGAAATCATTTTTTTAGAGAAATTTCAGGCCTCTACCAAGATCCAGTTCTTGAAAATTGGCAATGAAGTCAAAAAGTCCAGTGGTGGTGACAGAGACCATAGCTGAAGTCACTCGTAAAAAGTCCTCTGTACATTAACGGTAGTTAAGGTTTTGATGCGACCGTTGAGTGCATGGCACTGAAATCGATGCAGTTTTCAAGAGCTTCGTCCAGCATTGGAGATGAAATTGACATTTTGATTACAACATTACTTTAAGTAATTCAATCTTAGACAATACATGGCTCGCAATAAAAGTTTGTAGTTAGAGAAAATAATCTCCTTACACTTTGTATAAGCAGTCGAGAAAAGCTGCTGTAATGCGATCCGCAACACCCACCGTCTTTATGCTACCTGCCACGCCGTATAAGGACGCAGTATCACCAGTCGCAGGCCCGCTACCCCGCTTGATCATTTCACTAGTGGCGTCCCTCAAGTCCGCAATAAGTTCATCAATCACTGGAATTGTGAGGCGTGTTAGTGCAATGTGAATGGCAGCTGGCTTTTGTAATGCATTCAAGTGCCATCCCTTCTTCGTCATAATGTCAGCTAACTCGTAAACGTTTATGATATCGGAGCTAAATGAAACGACGGAGGCTTTGGGATCACCGAGAACGTATATACCTTCAATTTCGTTGTTAACTGCCCTAACCAATTTTTGAGAGCCTGCAGTTATTGCTTTGCAGGAACTCAAGTACCCCTCATGGCCAATTGACATTAGAGTAGTCCAGCATCCTACCATCAAAGCACCAGGGCGAGATCCAGCAAGAGTTGGTGACCCATATAGACCGCCCGTCCATCCAGCCGTAATAAAATATTGATAGTTACGCATCTCATTGTGACGATACATGATGATCGACGAGCCCTTGGGAGCAAACCCGTACTTATGAGTATCACATGAAATAGAAGTAACCCCTGGAACTCTGAAATCAAAGAAAGGGACATCCACGCCCGCTTCTTTTAAGAATGGCACAATAAAAGATCCAAGACAGGCATCCACGTGTAAAGGGATATTATGCTTCAGCGCGAGCTTGCTCAATCCTTGAATATCGTCGATTATACCATGAGGAAAATTTGGCGCAGATCCAGCAATCAAAATAGTATTTTTGTTAATGAGTTTCTTCACAACGTTGAGATCAACCTGGAAGGTTTTAGGATCTAGTGGTGCATGGATCAGCTTAATTTTAAAGTAATATGCAGCTTTATCAAAGGCAGCATGTATAGTGTCTGGAGCAATAATTTCAGGATCAGTAACTCCTCGTTCGGTAAACGCCTTTTGTCTCGCCGCTAAACATACAAGAAGTAAAGACTCAGTTCCTCCGCTGGTGCTGGTTCCGCAAGCTCCCCCGGGGGCATTATACAAGTTCAAAACCATCTCAACTACTTCTGATTCCATTTTGCGAACAGACGGGAAAATATCGGGATGTAGCTGATTTGCAACTGCATACCTCTTGAATGCTTCATGTTGGATCTGAAGAATATCATCACCACCATGGTATACTGCACCAGAAACGCGACCGTCTTCCCACTTGGTTCGGATCATGTTAGTGTTGATGTCTAATTCTTGCAATACTCGTTCTTTGCTCCATCCTTTTTCCGGCAATTTTGTGTAAAAATTCAGTCCAGAATTACGCCTAATCAAGTCCACTTCCAGTTTTTCCATTACCTTGGCTACTTCTGCATCAATCTTAGCTTTCACAAAAGGAAGTTTCTGAAACTTCAGCAAAAAGTATCCAATAATCTGCTGCACAGCGTGCACCGCTCCCCCAATAACACCATAAAGTGCAATGTATCGACGTATTTTTCCAGAGTTCTTTATGAGATACCTACAAAGCGTGTTAGATAAGAAATTAATTCTACCAGGTAGAATGCTACATGAGGTGGTCTCCCTCTAAAAACTCCGACCTAAATTAGAATCCCAGAGTAGAATTCTGCGTTTTGACACTTCAAGTCATTCAATGGCAAAGAAAACTTACAAAACAACAAGAGTATATTTGTACTCAATGGCAAAGACAGTCAGACTCATGAAGACGAGTGGAAATAGAAGAAAAATTCCTGAAAAATAGTCATTGACGTGTCTATTCAGGATATCTACCAATTCGGTTCCGGTAATGCCAGCATATTTACCATGTATAAAGCCATAGGAGTTTAGGCTGTCTAACAAGAATCCTGCACCACGTATGGAACTCTCGTAAAGCGCAGAAAATGTCTCGTTGCTCATGGCTACTTATATTATAAAGTGCTGCAGGCTGAAAGGTTGTTGTGAAGGCTTGATCAGTTAACGAACGAATAGGACTGTGCCTGAAAGGAGATGGGGTTTTTTATATAGTTCAATAGTAAATAGAAATTAACGAATAAGAAAGAGAAACTGTAAGTAAAAAGAAGTTACAACAAGAACAAATAGCAATTCAGCTGGCAAGAGTCCACAAACCAGGCATAAAATAGTGCGGCCGTATTCCTGACAGTTTATTCAATATATATAGTGTTATGGTTAGGGTACACGCTACTCCGTGAGAAAATACTTTTCCAGAAACCAACTACAACCACTGGATCCCAGTGAAATCAAAATGGCAATTCACCAGTCAAGACAGCCTTTATTGGAACAAGAAGATGATGTAAGTTTTAGTAGTAGCTAACAAACTTACTCTAACGGGTTTAGGACATGGACGATGTTGAATCGGGAGGGTTGACTTTGGATCAAGTTCGTAAGTCATTCTGCCTTGAATAAGAAACTCTCTAACAAATACAGCGCTAAACTACAACGCAAATGTAGCAACCAGAAAAGCAAAAGAACTTTTGGATGAACAGGCCCGAAATAAAGTTGCGAAAACAATTGCCGTTCCGACACACGACGATGATGTTCGCAAGAGATTACGTGCTCTTGGAGAGCCAATGACTCATTTTGGCGAAGATAAAGCAGATAGAAGATCTAGACTGCAAAAGCTTTTGCTTGACCGGCAAGTAAATGGGTTGCCACTTATGGATGAAGATGTGGAAATGGGGGAGAGTGAGGAAGAAGAGGAAGAGGAAGAGGTTTATACTCCTGGAGATGAAGAACTACTTGCCGCACGACAGTACATTGCAAAGTTTTCCATTGAGCGTGCCCAGGAGCGCTTGGGGTATCAGCGGCATTTAGCTGAAATGCCATTCATTCAACACTACACTTATAGGAAGGAAAAAGTGATTCAGCGGCTAAATCAGTACGGCTTATTAGGAACACAGTATGGCTTTGATCGCCCTGTCTCTATTGCTCGGTTTGCACCCGACTCGAAGACAGCTGCCATCGGAAGCTGGACAGGTGAAATTAAACTAATTTCAGTCCCAGATTTAACCGAAAAGCAAGTGTATCGTGAGGGCCATTCGGACAAAGTTGGCCTAGCTTGGCATCCTCAAGCTATGCTATCTATGAGCGAGACTGGAATTAATTTGGCAAGCGGTGGAACTGAGGGAAATATTAATTTATGGAGTCTTCAGTCAACGTCCCCTATTGCTACTTTACGAGGACACGAGAGCAGGATTGCACGCGTTGATTTTCATCCTTCCGGACGTTACATTGGATCTGCATCATATGATATGACCTGGAGACTCTGGGACGTGGCTTCGCAACATGAACTTCTTATTCAGGAGGGCCATTCAAAGGAAGTTTTCTCTATTAAATTTCACCCAGACGGTTCTCTTGTTGGAACTGGAGGTTTGGATGCGATTGGAAGAATGTGGGATTTGAGAACTGGCCGGTCTATTATGACCCTAGATGGCCATGTCAGAGGTATTTATGGTCTTGATATATCTCCAAATGGTTATCATGTTGCTACTGGTTCTGCCGATGGTACAATTAAAATCTGGGACATACGCCAGCATAAGTGTCTGTTTACAATACCGGCCCACACGACAATTGTTTCAGATCTAAAATTCTACAGTTCGAACGAGATCCCGGGCACTCATTCAGAAATAACAAGTAGGACGGGCATGTACTTAGTGTCCAGTTCTTATGATCGAACTGTAAAAATCTGGAATTCAGACACTTGGACGCATGTTAAAACTCTCGAAGGACATCCTGACAAAGTAATGTCTGTTGATATCGCACCTGACGACGGGTATATTATCAGCAGTAGCTGGGATCGTACCGTTAAGCTATGGACTACTGACGCCGAACCCTATTATTCTTGATATATATTTATTCTTTATATACTTTTCCATTTTACTGATAGCTCGTCATGTTTTGTAGCGGATGGGGCCCACCATTATTGCCACTTGTACCTCCATTATTTTCTCTATCTGAGCTTGATGATTGCCGGGAGCTGCTTGCTGAGTTGCGTCGTGATACCGGACGTGATACCGCAACATTGTTTGACCGCATATTATAGCGTGATCGTGTAGGATACTGTTTTTCATTTTCAGCCGCACTTTTAAGTTGTTCCTGGACATCCCAAAGCTTAGCTTCAAGATCAGCCACGCGCGAGTCTCTTTCGCGACGTTCTTCAGCAAACGTGGCTTGCTTCATATTATCTACCATGGTATTAACTTTGGCTTCAAGCTCAGCAGTCTGTTCTTTCAGTAACCTTACTTCTTGTTGAGATTCTGACGTGGCAGAAGAAGCCTTTTGAAACTCGGCGTGCATATAGCTGTACTCAGTGACTCTAGAATCGTGCTGTTCATTTGCTTTCTTTATATCATTTTCAAGTTCAGATATAATATCTCGTTGTCTGACGTATTCCGCGAACTCAGCTTCAGCATTTTCATTTAGTTTCCTTCGTGACTCTTCTAGATCAAGAGATTGCTTGGCGTGTAGGTCTCTCAAATAATTCATTTCAGTTCCATGGCGCTCTGCTTTGCGTTCATAAATTTGGATTTTTTCTTCCAGCTGTTTAATATTGGAAAGAAATCCATTCAAATCACCGATTACTTCATCATGCGCAATCTGTTGAGCAGGTGCGAGGTTTTTCAGCTCTTTTAGTTCATTGTTTTTTATCGACAAGTCCTCTATCGCGTTTCCAAGTAATCGCAAAATTTTGTGTGTAAGCACTTGCCGTTCATCCGTCTGACCAGATGGCGGTGCAATGAACGAATAAGCAGTCTCTGGAATATCCGGCGAGTAGATCTCCCTTTTTATTCGTTTGGTTCGGTAATATTCATCGTGCTCCGATGATCCGTTAGCATCGCTATTAAAATCAGAAAACTTTAAGGGAGTTAGCTCAGCGTCATTTCCATCTTTTGAATTACAGCTCGTCGTAAGTGCTTCTTGCCGTTTTGGCACTGGGACACTAACTTCAACCAAAAGCGAATTTTCAACGTCCTGAGCTGAGTACAATTCAATACCAGGGATGGGCGGAAGTGGCCATGCTGAATTAAGATCAGACAGCCATGGCTCCAGAAACCTTAATCCTTGCGCATAGTAAGGTCTTAGATCTATTGGAATCGTTCCCACGCGTCCCCTTAATATCACGATAGCAGCAACTACACGTTTCAAATAAAGAGATTCCTTGTTAATATAGTCCTTAGACTTGAGTATAACGTGCTCGGCAGAATAGTATGGTATGAGTCGTACTATGGGTGCTAACTTTGGTGCACCAATTTCGCGACTCTGACTTCGTATCCGTTCAATGTGCTGCTCAGAACTACTAAATGAGCTATCAAAAGCGAGTATTAAATCAAATTTGTCGTTATCATCGTAAGAAGAATCTTGAAAAATTGAAGAGATTAAATGAATTGTTGAATATTTTTTGTTTGTCTTGTTGGAAACTCGTAAGGCAATTCCTGAATGCCGTTTATAGTTGATTGACCGACCGATGAGGAGTGCTTCTATAACATCAATAGACTTTCCAGGCTTCAATACAAGAGCAATCTGCATTCGCCTATCACGAACCAGCTCAATGAGGTTACTCAAAGTCGCAAACTTCCCGGAAAACTTGCAAAGCTGGTTAGGCACGCCTTTTAACAACAAATTAGATGGCATATACTGATCAACCAACAGAAATGGGTGACTAGCAACTAATTGTGAGTTTGCACAAAGAGTCTCAAGAGATTTGGCCAAGACCTGATTTCCATTGGTGTTTCCACCCTGTTCGTAGAATTTGAGAATGTCAGAATAATGCAGCGACACGACCTCATCACTTAGTTGCCGCTGATATTCAGTCATGGGAACTGGTAAGCAGTAGTCGCCATCTGTGTTTTCCGGAAATGACAATATATGATTTGTGAAAAAATCTAATGTGTGTGCCATAGACGGCGGCTCAGGCGTACCGTCCAAAATTCTACCAAGATCCATTTTGAACGGCTTTGAGGTTGGAGTGAAGGTGGGACAAAAATGAAAAGATAAAAAAAGACTTTACTTAAACTCCCAATACAATTCACAACGGAGCACAAAATCAATAGTTTGAGAATTCTACTTATTCTATTAAATATATGTCTGAGTAAAACTAAGAAGTACCGGATACTGCCAGTTTTTGAAGATGGCTCATAAAGGTCTGTAGACTGACATCGTCAGTCAAGACAACAGTGGAACCGCCAGCAGCACCGTATCCGCCAGAGTTCTGATGGGTGTTGGAAGGGTTGAGCTTGGACAATAGGAAACGAGCCTGTGACCCACCTGCATCAGTGTCAATGAAACGAGGAAGTGGGAAACGGTCCACCAAAAGCTCAGAAGCCTCAGTACGGGGAGCCTGAAGAAGCTCTCTAAAGTTCTCATGGTTCTCTTGGTCCTGGTATCCAGCGCGACGCCATTGGGCAATGTTTTCTCCGTGGAAAATAAGGATATGGAAAAAAGTATCAAGTAGCAAAATGGCGTCAGGCTTAACGGAGACAGAATCCAAAAGGACAGGCTCAGGATTATTGTTAAAAGTAAACGAGATAAGGGTAGGCTGAATCATAATGAGAGAGTTCGTAAGATCCTCGCGGTTAAGGCAGTGGCGGTAGAAGGCAGTTTCATCAGGAGAGTTGTTGAAAACCTGCAGGAACTGAGATCTTCTCAAATGAAACATAAATTGGGGGTACAAACTAAAATTAGAGGAAAGTCTGAAAGAAGAAGGATCGTCCTTTCTATAGTCAGCAAATTTCTGGCACAAGCGTATTAACATCCGATCCGTCCATCTTAGAATATCAGGACCATCCTCAACTTCGGCCTTATAAACAGCAATTCTGGCCATGAGAACAGTCGAAGCCTCTTGGTCAAAGGAAGCAGCAATACTGGGGTTTCCGCCTTGAACCAAGCCTCGCGCAAGAGTAGTGACACGCAGTCTATAAGTACCGCTAGAGTGCTGATAATGAGTCAAATACTGAACCAACGCCTTTTGATTAGTTTGCTGCATTTGGGCATTGCCCTGAGTAGCCACCTCAAAGAATGTGGCATAAGTGTGCGCAGGAGTGATAGAGCACATCTTCCAAGAGCAAGTTTGGCCTATGCCAATCTCGGTATCTGCAACATGGGCTGCCTTTTTGTTTAAGGAAACTGCATGACCAATGAGACCGCTAATTTTAAGTTCCTTGGTAGTGAGTACATCCATTGTGGCGTTGAAACCCATTTGCAAAAACCCATTGGCGTCCTTGTTGAAGATTCGCTGAACAGACTGCTTGAAGATAGACGTAGTGAATGCATCGGAAAGAATCATAACACCGCCAGTAGAGTTACTAAGGGACTTCATTTCCTGCAAACCAATCTGATCATAGCAACCGGCAAAAATGTCGACAGCATGGCCATTTGCAGACGCACGCTTGGCAAGGGACTCGTAAAACTTGACAGCTTTCTTGTAGTGCTTAGCCGTATCCCGCTCAATATCATGGTGAGATCGAATGGGTTCCCTCAGCTCAGGGCTGACAACCATTCCAGGCCCTTCAGTAGGAGGACCACCACCAAAAAACATGATGCGAGCACCAGTGTTAGGGAAAGACTGCTCAAGAAGGCTGACAGCAATGCTTAAAGCAACACCACTGCATCTGATAGGGCGCTTGTCAGATGCAACAGGCCAAGGGTCCTTTTGAAGCTGCTCAATAATGTTGGTAAGTTGAAACTCGCAATTCTGAACAGGAAGTAGAAAGCGAGAAACAGATGGAATTGCAGCAGGCTGTGGAACACCTCCCTGCGGACGTTGACTGAGGCCGAGCATTTCCTGAACCTGCTTAGTGGTATAATCCTTATTGCCACGGAAGACGTATGACTTGTTACACGTGGGGTATCCCAATTCATGAACATGGGCCATAGCTCCAAAGGTAACCAGACCAACCAAAGCGTTAGGGGGAAGCAAACTGAGAGAAACAATCAATGAGTCTTTGAGTGCCTGAAGATTCTCCTCATCCTGACAAGTATCGACAACAAATAAAAATGCAGGGGGAGTTTGAGCAGGACGCGACAAAATATACTCAATGGTAGTACTGGTAGGAAGCAGCTCATGGGGCAGGGCGTTCTGAGAAATGTCTTTGTAGTGAGCAGGCAACGGGTTTCTGCTCAAACAAAATGGACAAATCCAGATTCTAGCACGGATATCAAGCTGACAATAAGGATTGAGAACAGCACGGCAAGGAGCACGACAGGCAACGGGGTCGTATTGCAAAACAGCAAGATCAGGTTTGTCACGAAGGGGAGTGTACAGCGATGAGATAGGGACGACAGTTCGCGAAGCTTCGATTTTGGTGTTAGGTAGGCAGTTCCAGGAGAAGCGAACTCCATCAATCTCCTCAGCAGCTTCAAAATCCTAGGAGAATTAGATAAACAATTGAAAAAGCACATAATTTACTCACCATTTCCACAGCAGACATTTTGACGAGTTTGTGATGATGATGTAGAAGGAAGGGATAGAAATTTAGATTTCTAGTTGGAAAATCAAGACCCAAATGGCCACATCACCAAAGACAAATTGCTGACAAATGGTATGACCAAGCAAAATGTCCCACATTTAGCAGCAGTGAAGAAGCCCTTCCTGCAAGAATTCCTGAGGTCAGTCAGGCCTTTGATAGCAAAAACGAAAATGGACACGAAGTTGTTATCTGCAATTATAGGTGGATTAGTACTGAGAATAAGTTTGTTTTCAGTACCTTCGCTGTCTCAGGTTCTGGATGGAAGAGTGGAGATTACAACCCCAGTGTCCTCGTATAAGCGACGTGAGTAGCTAAAAGTGGTGGAAAGGAGAGTGTTAACAGGCTTAGTACTTGAAGGGCTGTTTCAGTATTCTCATGGGGTTTCACCCTATGATGGAGGAGTCTACCATCAAGTAAGTTGGTTAGATTTTAAAAAGAGTTTTTATTAACAACCAAGTCACCTCTGTTTCTCGCTCTGTTTTCCACGTTACAAGATTTTGTTTCTCCAAGCATATTGGCAGTCAATCTGTTATATACAATAACTGACTTGGTCTCAGCACTGGCTTTTTATCGTGTTGCTAATGAGTTAAACAAGCGAGCGCCTGGATCCAGCTTTCAACCGTGGATAGTGGCCGCAATATATTTGTTTAACCCTTTTGTGCTTCTTTCGACTCTTTCCCGATCTACAAACACCTTTTCAAATGCAATTGTACTTCTTGCTATCTCTGCAAGCTTTTCAAGTATGTAAACTGTGCAATTTTTGGTCTTTGCTAATTTGCTAGAAAAACCCATGCAGGCCATGTCATTGCTAGGTCTTGCAACTACCTTGTCTCTATACCCAATATATCTCACGCCTGCAATCATTCTTATTTCGAGGCAGGCAGATCCCAAAGGGAGCTTTGTTTTTCAGACAGTTAAGCTATCTGGATTTTTTGCAACTAACATTGGTATTTACTTACTTCTTTCCTACCTTACTGTGGGATCATGGCACTTTCTCGAGTCCACATTCGGCACTGTGTTATTTTTTACTGATCTCACACCAAATATTGGACTTTGGTGGTACTTTTTTGCAGAGATGTTTGCTTTCTTTCGTCCATTTTTTACCTGTGTGTTTCACATTTATGTTTTGATTTTTAGTCTGCCTGTCACTATTAGGTTGAAGAGCATGCCTTTATTTGCTTTAACGACCATGGTTGGCATCAGTACTGTATTTAAAGCATATCCTGAAGTAGGCGATGTCGGGTTCTATCTATCTCTGCTTGCCCTTTTCAAACCAATGTTTCCTCGTAAGTTTGTTCCCATCTTTGTGTACTCCTAACTGACCTCCTAGTTCTGAAATACCCGTTGCCTGTGCTACTGGTTTTGTTGTATTCCCTTGCACTGGCACCGACATTTTACCACTTATGGATCAACCTAGGGTCGGGAAACTCGAATTTTTTCTATGCCATAACTCTTGTTTACTCTTTGGGCATGACCATTGCGTTGGCAGATTCTCTCTGGGTGGCCATTCGTTTAGAGTACGACGGGGGCAAGAACCCTCGAGTAAGCCAGATTTGATGAAGTAGAATACAAATTGTATAAAATTTATAAATTATTTAAGGGCCACAAGATTAATCCTGCTGATCATGCTCGATTCCAGAAATAATTGCAGCAAACTCTTCGGAGTCCTCTATGTGACGGTTAGTCCTGCTTCTATTTTTCGTTAATATTTACCTCTGATCGACGTATAATTTTCAACACTATTTTTTATGTCATTTTTTACACGTTCCATTGAAATTTGAAGGGATGTCAGCATTGCGCGGACAGATCTTAATGACTGTAACTCTTCTTCATGAAGCTTTTGGGGCGTCCATGCTATATTTGCGCGATCTTTACTCATTATTCGGCGCGAGGTATAGAGTTGAGAAGGAAAGTTTACCCTGCGAAAAACGAGTAATGTGTACCATAAAAATTGCACCCAGCGCAAAAAAAACATCCGTCAACCAACATTTTATATAGCTTCAATATTTGCAATGGGGGTGAGCATAATGGCAATGAAATTCTACAATCAAAATTTAACATTTTCTTAGTTTGATCCAGTTAATCCAAAACCGTTTTTGCAAGACCTTACAGGCAAGCAAGTTATGGTTCGCCTAAAGTGGGGAGAGACCGAGTATCGCGGCCGCCTGCTCTCTGTGGACTCTTACATGAATCTCCAGCTGGACAACGCTATCGAATATATTGATGGTGACAACAAGGGAAAGTTAGGTGAAATCCTGATACGGTACGTTTCCTTCTGCGGTGTTGAGCAACTTTGTCAAGCTAACCAACTTATAGATGTAACAACGTGTTATGGATTACTGAAGATAAGGGCACTTCCGATGCCGAAATGGCCAATGCTTAGATGATCAAGTTATTTGCATACAAGTATCTACCTTCTTTTGTTTATAGCTCTTATATTTTTTTGAATATTTATTTATTTATTTCTGGACTTCCAGATTTTAGAACTCGCCCAGTTTATTTCCTCTGTATCACATGATTGGTTCCTGCTCCTATTAGGTCCGACTTTGCTGAGGGAAATAGAAGTGTAGCTGTGCAATGGTTGTCTAAACCAATAGAGGGGACTTTTACATTGATTTGAAAGATTCTGGAGTTCAACTCTTGAAACGTAAACCAGTCTAAAACGCGTAGGTTCTCAAAGCCTTCCATACGGTGCGGACGTTACAAACATGCTTTTATAGTGGTACCGCGATCTTTGCAGAGAATTGTACTAGCATTAAAGCCTGTGCTCTAGGTGAGAGCGACTGCTATTTGCAAAGAATATACCACGGTGTTTTGGTGAAGGCTAGAAGATACAGGCATAGAGATTAAATTGGTACTTATACCAGAACAATCGACAGTCTGTTATTTTAAGTAGAACTATGTTATTTTTTCTCGATCAAACTGAGTTCCGAATTTAGCACGGTTTGATGAAGTGGTTCAAGGATGAAAACTGGGCTTGCGTGCAATCTATTCTACACACTCGCAGAGTCACGACTCATGATCTCATGACGAAAATTAATTCTTGAACCTGTTTTTTTTATTTGGTTCTGGACTCCCTATTTGCTCATTTGCAATTGTATCCCGGCAGATCCTAGACGCGATATTTCGTGGATCTCGAGTAGGCTGGTAAATAATCTCCCTAAATTAGACAGTAATTCAAGGGTCCAATTAATTGATTTTACTTCTCCTCTTCCATAAATTGTCTGCTGAGCTTACAGAACAGAATTCAGTTGCTCGATAGGTTTCAACATCTATGCCATTCAATAATTTTCCAAGAAATAAGTAACATTAATGATGTCCCAGTGTGGAAAAGACATTTCGTTAAATTGACTTGCAAAAGTCACTGTTTGTAGCATTGTTCTTCCCATGGTACTAGGAAAAGGAAGGCTAAAACAAACCGGGAATTTTTCTGCGCCAATGAAGACTGACAGATAGGCTACATTCGCAGTTCACTGTGCTGCTATAGAATTCTCTGCCTCTACTTTGAGAGAGGTGTTGCCGCAAAACATCAATTGCTTCAGAACTGGTAGGTGAAGTCATAAATAGCTAGCGAGTTTGCAGCATTATTGAAAACGAATGAGCTGTGGAAAGTTTTGTAACCTCTCTGTTAAGCAGTAAATTGTTTAAGCAATAAATATCTTGGCACCTTATTGGTAAAAACGAATGCTGGACTGCATAGCGTTCACATATTTTAGTATTAAAAAACTCATTTAGATCTTTGTAAAATAATAATTCTTTCTCAAATTTAATATACAGCAATTATAGTCTGAAAGTCACAGTAGCGACTCAATCTTCGAGAGAAGAGTTATTCTCCATTTCACTATCAAAACTAAGTTTAACTATAACAAATAACAATCAATCTGGCTTGCGAAGGAAACTAACGCAAACCTGAATAAAATAAAATCAAACTACATGCTTTAAAAAGTGTTTTAAGCACTGTATTGAAATATGGGCCAATTCCTTATTTTGATAACATCTGATTGTTACTACTTGAAACAAATGCTCAAAATACTGAATTTGACCTGGGCCGTTTTAAAACTTAACGCTGCAGAACTTCTCAAACCAAGGAAGCTGTAGTCCAAAAATAATGTTGAATGTTGTGGATAAGGAGTCTCATTTTACACCTACTCTAAAAAACCTCTTGGATTAGAGACTCTCTTGCGGAGGATTAAAAATAAATAAATAAATAAATAAATAAAGGGAATGTGGGCGTTCTGATACTGCATTCTCATTAATAGCACAAATTCGCTTGAGATAGGAGTTTGTCGTGATGAGAGCGCATTCATCTAAAATTATCAGCGAAAGAACCCACACTCTTTTTGATTCTATCGGCATCTTTCACCCAGGGCAGTAAAACAGCGGTAAATTGCTTTGAAAAGAATTATTGGGTCAGCAGGGTGCGTACAGTAAGCTTCTCATATATATGAAATAATGGACATCATACTCTAAATAAACATAAATTTATACTCTTGAGTTATTGGAGTATTCCGGTATACTATTTCATTAAACGTCATTAAATACTAAAAAGACTGTACGGATATTACCATTGAGAACAGGGACGTCCAAACCATGCTGTTGTCACAGGTAAATCGCTTACCTGGTTATTGTCAGTCTTGCTAAAATAATCCGACACCGCATAGCTTGTTTTCTCATAATCATCTGCCCATTCAACTTCTGCGCATCCCTTCTTGTTCATAACATCAGTTACCGTTTGCCAAGAAAACCTTATCTGGCCAGTCCAACCAAACACTGGGTGAACTGAATCTTTGAGCCAAGTACTCGTCTTACTGTCCGAAGGATACCCAGATCCCCAGGCTTGATTACCTGACTCATCGTGAATTCTGAGCACGGCATCTCTCGTCACTTTTGCGCAGATGGAGGCGGCAGAGACGATAGGATAAATAGAATCAGCCTTTTTCGCAACAGTAAAAGATATACCTGGAAATCTTTTACTCAATTTTGCTTGGTATGAAGCAGGGGGGCCAACTGTATCCACATAAACATGGGATAGATTCACGCCCTTTTCTATGACCTGTTGAATCAGATTCATGGTTGTATCGTGGGCCTGGCTGTTTAAATTATAATTTTGGCCTTTTGGTCTAAGCATTCCACTGGAGATGTCCTGAGCACTCATAGAACAGACTCCCCATGCTACATGTTCCTGCGTATCGCAAATCTTCTGTAGGAGGTTGGATCTTACCGAATGAGATAGTACTTTTGAGTCGTCAAAACCATGCTCGGCAAGTGTTTCCTTATAATCTACTCTGCAGTATGC
This sequence comes from Geotrichum macrosporum, assembly GCA_030463045.1. Classification (NCBI taxonomy): domain Eukaryota; kingdom Fungi; phylum Ascomycota; class Dipodascomycetes; order Dipodascales; family Dipodascaceae; genus Geotrichum; species Geotrichum macrosporum. The sequence goes on from JAKVQY010000265.1 coordinate 14,533, forward strand.
TACGGCATAGACCATGGGCCCAATGACAGGTCCACGTCCAGCTTCGTCTACCCCGAGGATACATGGCTCAGAGGGATTGTTGGCAATTGAGGAAGGGACGGGGGAGTGATAGGTCGATGACGCATATGACGGAGTCACTGGTACGGACGGTGGAGCGAATTCATCTTGTATTTCACTGGAGCTTTGGATGTCATCCCTTGATTCAGGCATACTTCGTTTTGGTATCGTAAAAGTTGTTTTGATAAACGCGTCAAGACTGAATTTAAAAAAAAAAAAAATTGATGATAATAATAATAATTCGACGTGATTTAACTTACTTCTTGATTCGGCGGATGTAAACAACAACAAGAACGCTTGCATTACTATTAAAGCATTTAAGCTCTATAAAAGCAGAATTTTTACAATGAGATTAATAGCCTATTCAGAATCTTCAGGCCGTAGTAAAATTTTCCCGAAAGACGATTTGATACTATACTTCAAAATAATGTGACTTATGACTTGGCACCTAGTACCTAGCACTTAAGACTTGGCTTGACTGAGTAGGATTCGCTTTTGGTCAATCTTTGGCATTGAAATTGACACACTGGAGCTAGAATCAGCCCGGCTTTGACTTTGATTTGTGCTAAAAATGACTGTTTCAGCCGTCTTTAGTCGACGCGAAGTCTGTTATTGACCTCGCCCATGATTTGGTGCGCTTGAGACCGTGGAAAACCAAGTAGAGCCATGCTGCTGAAACTAGAAAAGTAAAGGATTGTTGGGGAAAAGGGTAGAACGGTTCTATCTATTCTCCACACAAAACGGGAAGCATCGCCATCAAATAGCTTCGATTCCAACTGGAGAAGATTTCCCAGGAATGTACTCAATATTTAAAATAATTTAACATAATTTAGTGTAATTCAGCATTTCCATTTAACATGCTAAAAATCCATGGCATCTAGCAATATTTCATAAAATTTTTAATTTTCATTTTTTGACAAAAACCTCAACCATTACATCCTACTTGTGGTGGTTGGAAATTCCCACAAAAAATTCCCAAAGTGCTCCTTTCTCCTCCCTTTTTCCTTTCTTCTTCCTGCAACCATCATCAAAACCTCCTTCATCTCCATCAAAGTCATCATCATCTAGGCCTTCATCAGGTCTGTCATCAGTTTCATTTCCGTAATCATACAGGCCACATTCTGCTCTTTTCAAAAAAGACACTTGAACAACAAACAAACCACTATTTGAATGCCTTGTTCTGTGCGTCCTCACTGGTGATAGCCCTGCTGTCTTTACTCATAGCTTCTTTTTAGACTCTTCTCTAACATGTCGCAAAAGCAACCTTCATCTTCGGATGATCAAAACGACGTTCCCTCTTCTTTGACCCCTTCTTCTTCTTCTACGTCGCTACCTCTCACTTCGCTACTTCTACGATCACAGTCAAAAACTGTTCTCCAGCGAACGTGCATTCTTTCTGACACACCATCCAGCAACGCCATCTCAACACAACCGCTTTCATCTGCATCTCTGACGCTTTCTCTTTCTCATGTCCACAACCTTCACGCCTCAATACGGGACCGTCTATACCCACTATATTCGCTACAAACACCCAACTACCTCTCAGAATTCTACTTTAGCCGCGGCGCCCAAAAATTTAAATTTCACGAGCACGGTTCACTTGTTTGCATAGATCCCGTCGATGCAACAGCTCTCACGCCTGTAAACAACAGTAGCATCTCGCATATACCAGCATCTGCCACACCCGCCTCTTCTTCCTCTAGTTCGACATCCCAAAATAAGTCCCTCAAAAGATCGTCTTCTCCAACAACTCTTCTTCCTGATGCCCGCCACTCGGACTCTTTTTACGTACTCGAACAGAATTCGCATAAACGTAGGCAACAAGATTTGGCGGCTTCTGCGAGTACGACTGGCCCATCCTTTGTAAAACAGCCCACTGCTGCCCCTCTGGAGTGCTCGGACAATGAGCGTGAAACTCCTGTAGAGGAAGCTGCAGAAGATGGCTCCCCCGTTCCTCTGCCATCTCCGGCAAACTCTTCCAGCGGCGAGGATGAAGATTTGCAATACTCCTCTCAGCAAACTCTTCAAAATTTTAGAACAGTCCTGTCGTCATATGACTCACTCCCTACTGAGCTTCAGCGCGCAGCTTTGGCCAAAATGCTCAAAATCACAGACCGAAGCTCTCTGTCGATGATGGCGGGCAATATTGTTCCCTCCCTTCGGTGCGACTTTTTAACTCTTCTTCCCATTGAACTTGTCCATGACATTTTGAAACTTTTTGACTTTAAAACCCTCTGTGCTGCAAGCCAAGTGTCCCGAGCCTGGCGTAGCATTGTCGACTCTTCAGAAACAATATGGAAAAACCGCTTATTAGAAGACGAGTTTACTATTGATGAAGAGGAGGTTCGTCGTGCTACTGTAGAAGAGTGGGATTACACTTCATGGGGCAACGTCAAGGGCAAAAAAGTTAAGAAATTTTTCAATGATATTCATGCCCCACCTGTTAATATTTACAAAGCCATTTACCGACGAAAGTACCTAATCATTAACCGCAACTGGATGGAATCTAAATATAAACCGCGTCCGCTAACCATTGAAGGAAATGGGAATGATGTTGTGACATGCCTGCAGTTTGACGATGAGAAAATTATTACGGGATCTGATGATCATTCGATTACAGTATACGATTCGCAGACCGGCCAGCGGCGCAGTAAGCTAAAAGGGCACGATGGAGGTGTTTGGGCTCTGCAATATGTGGGAAACTCGCTTGTATCGGGGTCCACGGATAGGTCAGTCCGTGTATGGGACATTAAGCGCGGTAAGTGCACACACTGCTTCACGGGACACACTTCTACAGTTAGATGTCTAGAAGTTTTACTTCCTGTTAAAATTGGCGTGGACCCTGCTACAAACGCTCCCATAATGGCTCCCAAATTCCCTGTAATAATCACAGGTTCGCGTGATGCGACTTTACGGGTATGGAAGCTGCCACCTGAAGTGCCAGACCATGTCACTGATGAGCACCTTGACTCCACCGGTCCCGACAATGGCAATGCTTACTTTTTACGGTCTTTGCAGGGACATGCTAGCAGTGTTCGCGCACTTTCCGGGCACGGTAATACAGTTGTTTCTGGAAGTTACGATACCACTGTAAGAGTGTGGAATATCGACACCGGCGAGTGCCGCTGGGTATTGACTGGGCATGCTCAGCGTGTTTACTCGGCAGTACTGGATTATAAGCGCAACCGATGCATTTCCGGGTCTATGGATTGGTTTGTAAAAGTGTGGTCACTGGAAACCGGCACGTTGCTATACACACTGGAAGGTCACACATCTCTCGTAGGTCTTCTTGATCTCAACCGAACAACTCTCGTATCGGCTGCGGCGGATTCAACGCTGCGTGTGTGGGACCCGGATAATGGCAACTTTTTGCACAAGCTGGAGGGCCATCAAGGAGCTATTACCTGTTTCCAACATGACGAGTACAAGGTGGTATCAGGATCTGAACGGACGCTGAAACTATGGAATATTCGGACGGGCAAGCTTGTGCAGGATCTTTTGGACGGTCTGACACGAATTTGGCAGGTCCGGTTTGATCAGCGGCGATGCGTGGCTGCTGTGCAAAGAAATGACCGGACGTTTATCGAAGTTCTTGATTTTGATTATGATCCGTACGCGCAAGAAGAAGAAGATAAGGATAATCGAGATGTGGCGCAGGAGGTGGTTGCGCAAGGAGTGATGGACAATGATGATGCTATGGAAGTGGAGTAGGAAAAAAGGAATTAAGAAATTAAAGAATAATAACTAAGTTTGGTAGAAATGAAAATATTTAAAATAGTATATGTTTAAATAAAAATGAAAACAGATTAACTTGAAGGCATTGGAGTACACAACGGTGAAATAACCTGAAGTTTGTAACACACGAGATCTTTTTGGTTTAAAAGGTTAAATGAAGGTATGGTAAAGAGAAGGAAAGAAAAAAATTAAAAAAAAAAAAAAAAATAAAAAAAAAAAGAAAAAAAAAAGAAAAAAAAAAAAATAAAAAATAAAAAAAAATACA
>JAKVQY010000266.1:0-18584 GCA_030463045.1 Geotrichum macrosporum
TTGTCTAAAACAGATTTAAAATATTTGTGGTGGCTGTAAAGTTATGAATAATTTTTATATTTTGTGGTGATGGTGATGGTGGTGATGGTGATGGTGATGGTGGTGATGGTGATGGTGTCTTACTTTTAGAAGCAAAACACCTGAGAAAAAGTAAGCAGATCGGACTGTTAAAATCTCATTAAATTGCGAGCTTTTAGAGCACTGTAGAACATTCTTTAAGTATGTAGGATTGCATGACGAGCTTTCCAATATAAGCCTCTTATCTTTACTGCTACATTGGCAAAATTGGCTACTGCCTTTTTTGACTATATTGTGACAAGAGATATGTTTCCGATAAAGTATGATTTACATATTTGAGCGAAATCATCTTTCTTCATTGAAGTTACGGATTTCCAAAACTGCGTACTGTTTCTTTTCTTTAGTCATCATTATCATTATGTAGATTAAGTTCTTCTTCGAGGTATTCTGCAACCTATTGCCTGTCAATCAGAATTGGACACGGACAAAGCCACACCGGTAATCCATATATTTCAAGAAAAAAATATTAATGTACTAGCTGTTTTATTTAATATCTTTAAGGTATACTTCTCGCGTGGGTCAGGTAGCTTTGCAGCGCTATGATTTTGACTACTAGCTGAAGAAAGGAGTTCATCGCTTTCGCCCTTTTTGGTTGTTCCAGAAAAGCTACTTATTTGCTTTCTAATTGCACACTTTAATTGCTGAAGGTAAAAAACATACATAACATTACTGTCCTGTTTTTTGCTCCTTTGTAGCTGTACAGAAATTTGGTGTCTCGCTTGACAGGCTTGGCAAAGAATCGCAACTATAAATTTCCTATGAAAATCATCTTGTTTGAGTCGATCAGCGCTTGGACCTAATTGAGAGTGCAAAGTTTCCAGGCGCCACTTTGCGAGCATAATTTGAATTACCAGTGGTACGGTCGCTTAGAGCTCAGATATCCTTTTCTATCTTAGCTCGATATTCCACAATAGGCCAGTAGCATTTACGGGCAGTTGATTCCAAAAGCCAGGCTTTAAAAGTATTAAAATTACAGGAAATAAAACAGAATATTCCACGATATTTTGGCATAAATTTGTTACTATCCTGGGATCTGCTGAGTCCCCAAGAAGTACTGGAGCTAGTTTATGAGCACACTCGCAAGGTCAACTTTTTTTTAAACCAGTAAACCGGTAATATTTCAGATCAGTTGTGGGATTAAGCTAGGCATGGTAATACTGAGTGCACACTGATAACTGAAATTCATTGTCGTATGTCAGATCTAGCCCTAATAATCTCTCACTAAAACAGCTTTGGCTCTTACAAAGTTTTGAATGCAGCCCGTCACAACTAGTGTTGTTCTAGTCACTATAATGCCAGTCCATTTGGGATTTTCCGCTTTTGATACTTAACCAGTCCTTGTCAAATCGTAGCATCCACTTGAGATGGAAAAACACCATTTTTTAAAGAATTGCAGTGTACAACACAAAATCTTTTAGACTATTGGAAATTATGTGATCTATTTCTATAGATACCGTGAAAGAACCTGGGTATGCAGGCATGCATTAAGCCACATTTTTCAATATAAGGTGATTTTATACCTCCAGTTAATCTACTTGATAATTTCATTTGATAAGAAGCAGATAATAATATACTAAATGTAGCTATAGTAGTAAATATAGGTGAACGTTGGAAAGCTCCAGTAAGACTTAAGAATTCTCTTATAAAGTTGGTACTTAATGGAGTACTGATGTTCGCAATATCTCTTCATATTGTTAGTTGTTTAGTCCGCCTTGGCCGTGCCTTAGCAAACGCATGGGTCAAAGTAGCTTGCTAAACGGTTGATAACGGATATTGATTCTAGGCTTAAAGTCGCTAGGTAGTCAGGCTGCGTCCTACTTAAAAAAAGTACATAATGATAAGAATCCGATCAAAACAGAACTTATCACCAGAATACAGGAAGAGCGAATTCTCAAATGATTTTCCCAAATACAGCTGTGCTCAAAACTACAGATATTACAAACTCAATGGATATTCGCTGCCCTAGTGCTTCCACGAGCTTTCGTATTTAGGTGTGCAGGAAGGGTTTGGTGAAGGAGGTTTTGTCAGGGAAGTGAGAACAGATATAAACCCCGAAATAAACCCTCGTCCCAACGATATATACTTAAAAAGCACATTGGCATCTGGCGTTGAAAACTGAATGAATGTTGCACATAGAAACAAAGTTGACTAGAAATTAAGCTTAAAAAAATGTGGTGTCGTATGCTGTTTTACTTTTAGCAAAGGGCTTGCAAATCCTTCCAAGAAAATCTGTGCTCAAATTTATTTGGCGAATACCTAGTTTCTGCTTACGTTTGTAATCCACACCGAATTTATATATTGGGTTAGGTTTTAAATGGAATTGGGAGAATATTTTTACGCCCAAGATTTTTTTCACCAAATATTTTCTCAATCAGATATCAAATCAACAACAAATGGGCGCACTACAGCTTAGCATTCAAAAGAAACAGCATCGGGAGCGAGCACAGCCAGAAGAACGCAAGAAATGGGGGTTGCTTGAAAAGAAGAAAGACTACAAGCTACGTGCTGCGGACTACCATGCCAAACAAGCACAGCTTAAGCTTCTTAAGAAGAAGGCAGATGAAAGGAACCCAGACGAATACTATCATCAAATGACTAGTACACAGCTAAACGAAAACGCAAACAAGGTGCGCATAAATCAGGGGCAGGCACTCAGTAACGATGCAGTTAAACTTCTGAAGACTCAGGACTCTGGGTACGTGCGAACACAGTTGGCACAAGAACAGAAAAACATTGAACGACTACAGAATAAGCTGATCTTTGGTGGCAAAGGAATGCATACTGTATTTGTAGACAATTTGAGCGAGGGTGAGTAAGAATGATAGACTATTGGGATTGAATTGTACTAACAGCCTCACCAGCGAAATCGTTTTCTGCTTCCAAATTTTTTGACACAGACAAGTCCATGGTTAACCGGCGCCAAAACCGATTGCGTCGCAGACAGTTGGAAAAGGATATTCGACTTGCAAGCAAGCAGCTTGAAGATGAGGATCAGGACGAACTTAACGAGAAGCGCGTGGAGCAACTAAAAGAGTTGGAGCAACGCATGAATCGAGAAATGGAGCTGTCCAAGGTCAAATTAGAGATGGACCTGCAGAGGGAACTTATGAAGAAAGGGCCTAAACAGAAAATTACAGACCAGGATGGGAATGTTACATGGAAATGGACTCAGCAAAGAAAGAAGTAAAACCAAAATCAAAATGATATTTATTATGTACAACTGATAGAAATAATAACACACATACAAAAACGTTAAAAGTGAGCAGGGGGAACCCGATTTGTTATTCGAGTCCACTTAGGCTGTCGGTGAGCACTCTTACGATAGCCATGGCCCTTTCTGTTGAATACCCAGTACTTGTCACGAGGGTCCATTTCAGACTCTTTAGGCGTACGTGCAATCACCTTTTCAACAGTGGCGCATCGCGCATTTACGGCTTTGAGGCCTTGCTGAAGAGTCTCAAGGACGCTATCCACTGTTCTCAAGCGGAATCGGTGTCGGGTTTTTTGGAACCTTGACATAGTGTGCGGGTTTTTCCTATTTACTGAGTTAGATAAAACACAAGAGAAATACAAAGTACTGTAATTACCATAGAAGACCGCCCAAAGCAGGAGCTGAGGCTCTAAAAGGACCAAACATGTTGTAGATATAATCAAGTTTCTCACAATATAACTTGAGTGGGTAAAAAACTGAAAACTTCAAAGTGATAATCTTTTTTTCAATGGGTTAGGTCCTGGGTTGGGGCATACGCTCCACCAAGCGTAAATAGTTCCAAAGCCTAGGCTTTTAAAAGTACCTTGTCGTGAATTATCCACAATCAGTTTATATAATCTCTTCAAATACAACACATTGATTGTTCAACGCGAGCTCCCTAATTGAATGTATTTGGTCCCATGTTTTCGGTTCCGCTGGGAGGTTTCAATGCGACTCCATCACGACTTAAATTATAGACAAATGGCCCTGAAATTTTAACTCAGGATACCCTACTTGTTCTTTCGTGAGATTGAAAAACGTTATTCACTAAAACTTATAAATATTTACAATTTCTATACTTTGGAATGTTTCGTCTCCAGGAATATTTGGGATGTTTTTTAAAGATTAGCTGACATAAGACAGCGTTTCACTATTTTCGCCCTTGTGTAATTTTTCTCCGTTTTTCACCTTTTTTCTTCCTGTCTACTGTTAACTCTTTAACCAATCTCTGTGAAATTTGCAACCAAATAAGAGCTCTAAAAGACGCAGAGAGTATCTTGATAATGGTCAGCCATTCTGTAAGGCGACGGTGGGCAATTCTACTAGCTACAGCTTTGTGCGTACTTTTCTTAGCTTTATATCCAGGTGGGTACATTTTAAAATATAAATCTCCTTTTGGAGCGGGAAACAACGAATGTTTCAACCAATCTACCCTCATGGACATTAGAAATTTCTCCATATGTAGCTAATGAGTGAAAATAGATAATTCGGACTGCGAATTGACTCTGAGATCAGGAACATGGGCATCGTTCCCCACATCGTGGAGACCCCCCGGATGCTACTTGAATGAGCATATAGATGCCAGCACTGTCGCCGCGTGCTTCTCCAAGCACTCTCCCTTTAGCAAATCCCAGACAATGGTATTTATTGGTGACTCGACTGCACGGCAAGTGTTTTGGGGTGCTGTACGTTTAGTCGACGGGCTAAAAGGAACAGGTGACTATTCAGCATACTTAGAAAAAAAGCATACCGACTTTGAGTTGACTTTTATTACACCAGACGATATTAGAATTACATTAAACTTCTACTGGGATCCTTTTTTCAACTCTACAGGCCTCAGTGCCCTGCACAATCTTCAGCAAGACAGCACAGCGTCAGTTCCAGGACTAATTTATACGACGATAGGCCTTTGGTTTTCAAGGCATATGGAAGGCCATGTTCTTGAGACATCATACACACAAGCACTGAAGCGCGTCAGCAATGAGTACAAGTCGTTGGCGAATAGATTAGCTCCGCATAGCATGTTTTTAGGTCCTGTGCTTTACCCCTACGTGGGGGTTTTAAATGAAGCGCGCAAGAAATCTATTACACCACAGGAAGTGAGGATGTTGAACCGACTGATAGCCAAAACAGATTTGGAGTCTCCTACAGTTTTTAATGATTTTTCTCTGGGTTACGATTATGGCGCGTATGACTCTGCAGGACTACACTTTAATGAGCCTTTGTGTGATTTACAGGCCAGGTTACTATTTAATGTGAGATGCAATAGTGTTATGCCTGAATTGGTTGGTAGCCAAGCCTGCTGTGGCCGTGGTAAGCGCAACACTAGCGCCTTGATGGGAGAATGGCTTGGTTTAGTTGGAACGCTGGGATGCGCAATTGGAATGCTATGGAAAGATCTTGTGCTGCTAAAAGTTTTGCTTAGTCTTGGTTTGTGCTTTAGTTTTGGCCAGGGAACTCACATTCCACGGGAGCTAGGATGGCCTCTTGACGGAGTCACAGTTGTTGCAGGAGTTGTGCTGACCGTAATGATAAGTATAAAACCCATGTCTAGCCCGTTAACATCACGGAATTTGCTCCGTGGAGGGTTGTCATTGGGGTTCCTGCTCTGTTCATTTGTGTTTCATGGTAAGATTCCCGCTGAATTGGGCAATTGGTATGTTGCACTGGTTATTGTGGACCGCACAAGTGAGCAAGTGCGTATTGCGCTGCAGCGGGAGGACTCTACGGAAAGAACATCGTCACTGTACGAGCTCAAGAAAAACTTAAAGGAATTAGTTTGGACTTTAGTTTCGCAAAATGCGGTATTACTAGTTGTTGGTGTTTGGAATATGAGAGCAAACAATGGTAGTACTCCGGGTTTTTTAAGTATTTACTGTACACCTTTGGAATGTGCACTACATATAGCTGTGTTTACGAGTGCAGCTTGGATTGGCGGCCAGGTTCTACGGCGGAATAGGCTGGCAGTCGGAGAAAAGAGTTACACTGTTTCACTGCGTGTAATTGTGTTGAGCGGATTTATGATCAAGGTGTTTATGCTAGCAATTTTGGTATTTTGTATTCCACCGTCGGTGCTTAAATGGCGTGGGCTTGCATTTCTCGATGTCATTGCGCTCAAGTTTGGACTACTGGGGGGAATTGTTTTGAGTGGAGTAAATGGAGGTAGCGGTAAAGTGAGGTCCAAAATTCAACTACTTTTAAAAGCAAGCAGCATTGCTCTTTTTATCATGCATTTGTTACAGCGGACTGGAATTGTTGGAGCGTTAAATCAGTTCATTGTTTCAAAGATGCAAGAGCTTTGCCATGTTATTTTTATCATGAGCTGTGTGACAGTTGTATGCATTCAAGAGCCACAAGCCGTCACTGTACCAGCGGGATTGTTGAACATTGCCAAGGTGATTGAGTTTGTTGGAACTTTGAGCTGGGAACTTTTGACTTTGGCCAGCACTGTATTCTTCACTCTCCAGGGCAAGCATGCAACTATTTCAAGATTGTTTTTCCTTAGCGAAGAAGCCGGGGATTTCGCGCTAGGGTTTTCACAAGTTTTATCATCCATATTGCTTGGCGCTTGTTTGGTTGGTATTTCTTACACAGTTAATGGTGCAATGGAGCGTCTTTTTTCGATAGCGTCAACGAAGGGCGACATTTTGACTGCTTCTGTCAATGGTCTAAGCACTAGCGGTAATGGCGGAGAATTTGGCTTGGTTGAAATCAACAAAAAACTTGAATGGGCATCTTCATCTGGAACTGTAACGGCTGGCCATGGAGCAGACCCTGCGAAGAACTGCCACTCAAGGACATCTTCTAATTATGCAGATCTGAATTTGCTTCCACTTTACACCCAGCGCCAGCAAGATTACAAACCAGAATAACGTGTAAAAAACTTAATTTTTTGTTATCTACAGGCGCGAGAGAGAGAAAGTATTGTCGACCGCATGCTTTTGAATGGAACTCTTAAAAGTATGGCTTTTTTATTTCATGTTATAGTACTAATTTTTTTTGTTCTTTTTGTCACGACCATACATTTGAAAGAAATAGTTATTTACATCCATAACTAATAAATTTGAGGAAGTGTTATTTTAACACTAAAATATTGAAAAAATATTAAAAAAATAGAAAATACATACCTAAACTTTAGGGTTGCTCTAGTTTATTTTTTAAGAGTTGAGAGGGGGTAGGAGGTATATTGTTAGAGTTTAGCAACAGTTGATTGTTTTAAAAGCAAAAAAAAAGTTTTTGAAAAAAAGAACTAGCTCTGTTTTCTAGTTCAAGTCTCAAGATACGGTATAGTAAATTGAACACGAAACGCTACAAGCAGTGCACATGCCAGAATCTCGATCTTGTCTATTTAATTACCTTTTCTGGACTAAAATAAAAATTTGCGTTGCTTTGCGTTACGCTGCAGAAAATAATAGGAAGCGAAAAAAAATTAGAGATCCAGAAGGAATTATGGTTAAAAACAAACAAAACACAGCGGTAGGTGGGTAGAAACCCCTATTGTAGATAGAGCGGCATAGACTGATAGCTCCTATGTTACGTACTTGCATAATACCAAGAGTTGGCTTTAACATGCGCATGGTCCTCTATAACTGTGTTTCCTAAATTTTAAGGAAATAGAATAGACGGCTTTACAAGAGACGTCTGGTGGAAGACTGAGGCAGAATGAATCGAGGCGGAGGAGTAAACCAGTTTTTTTTTCTTTTTTTGTTACCATTTAGTCTAATCCAAAGTTTAATGGCGAATCCTATTTGATGAAGATTTGGTTGACATAAAGTTGTGTATTGGGTGTCGATTGATGGTGATAGGCTGAAAAATTCAAGCTGACGACATAAATTAAACTCAATCTACTTACAGACTATATTTGATATATATTAAATTTGAGAAAGTATTAATCTAGATAGAGCCTAGACTACGGCAAGATGGGACAATGCCATCAACTGATAAAATATTAGGCATAGTCATGCTTTTCAGTAATGAGCTAATTAACCTGTTATATTCATAGTCTTTTTTTTTCTTCTGCTGGCTTGACTGGTTGGACTTGTACAAAATGAGAGTTCATGGCATCTCTGTACAGTCCTAAGATGATGAAATAACTAGTGAGTATTGTATTTTTGAGTGCCTCAGGCCATAAGTAGCTTTGCTTTCTCTAGCTTATTTTGGTCCCGCGCCAAGTTCAAACTAGGCTAAAGAACTATATCTTGGGTAAGTGCCGGACTTGAATTCCTTTCTTGGTCTGGTCAACCCAATCTGCCTACATTTCAATCCATTTTCTAACTCGTGGGGCGATTTTATTCACGGCATAACAATATCCCTAAAGAGTAGGCTTCCAATATTGATGAAAAGTCATGAAAGAGGGAAAGGATGCCAATCTAGAATGTTTTCTTTATTCTTTTTAAATGCCTCTTTTTCTCACTGGCCCGGTCGGCTATGGAGTGGATTAATCACATACTTCAGTAGATGACATAGGAATATTGCTGCCGCAGTTGTTTTGGCCGCTTGAACTGCTGGCGCTTTAAAGATTCAAGAACCTTTCTTTCGCTGTACTATGAAAAGAGCTTGTTCAATATAATGGGCGGTATTTATTTGCTGATGTTAGGGTTTAATTTTTCTAGGTACCAGAGAGAACTATCGCTTTGGATTGAGATGGTTCGTTTTGTCTTTGTTCATGTGCCCAAGCACATAATTATATGTATAATCCCGAGGTTTTTGCCTTGTACTGCTGCAGACATAATGTACATTACATAGTATAAATACCATTTGTGCTTATTCAAGCCCAGCCGCATTTGATATAACTGTTCGGCAGATCGAGAGAAAACTCCAATTGCCAAAAGCAAAACGGTGCAAGAATCTTTCGGAAAGAAAAGAAAAAGAAATAAAAACTAAAAACTTATGGGTTCGCTAGATGTAAAAAGCTGCATCAATATTCACCTTGGTTTTAACTAAAGGTTTTCAGCTTTCTTAAGGAAAACAATTTTTCAAGCGAACTTACATGTTAATCTTGACTGCAAATTTATTTTAGACTGCTTGACGTGACCGACTCCTAGAAATTACCCTACCACTTTAAATTCTCGTAGCGATTGAACCTCTTTCATGCGAGCAAAAGTATCGACATTAATTTTAATGACCTTGAGGGTCTTTGATCAGTCCATTTTTTCATCTATCGTAGCGGACAGAAGAATAAATAAAATAACTAAAAAATATATATATTGGATTTGTCACTGGGAGCTCCGAAATCCATGGGATGGCCTCACACATACATTTTTGCGTCGATTCACTACATGAAAAATGGCCTACGGAATTTTTCGGATTAGCTTGGAGCCTTTGTGAACCGGTAAACTATTTTTATTGGCACTAATCACCGTGTAAGCTGAACTTCTCAGTGATTAAGTTGAGCTAGCCCACAAAACTTTGAGCTTTGAGGCGAAGCAGAGAAAACAAGTGGAACCAAATTCATGTGCTTCGAACTTCCATCAACTAAGAAGAAGAAAATAATCTAATAAGTACTGTTTGTTTGGGCATAACGTTGCATTATTTATTTAACCATGAATCTAGTCTTTATTTTGGTCCTAATGGGTCTCATCCGCAATAGAATAGTTCGCCCCTCTTTAGTAAAACATATCTCGTAATTTGGTCATCTAGCCTAAATTTAGGCAGCGAAATTATGCAAACCAAAACGAGAAACAATGAGGTTTTAATGAAAATGAGTCAGATACCCACTAGTATCGCGAAGATAGCTTTGAAAAAAGCTATCTCACCATCCGGGAATACAAGAAACGAGAAGGCATAAAAAATAAGTTGCTATACAATTCAAAAACTTATTGCTGGACTACAAACACAACTACTTAGGATCCTCTGTTAAATGGTCTTTACTGCTATTTTGTTTTCCATATTCTTGACTTTTCTTAGCCTAGCAGGTCTAACAATACAAAAGACATCTGAAATAGTCCATATGAGTCACGTGCGTTGACATGGCCAATAACCAAGTTCAAGCCTAGTTTGTGAGCCCATGACTGAACACGTAGAATTGAAATAACAAATTCATTATTAATTTCGTCTTTGTATTTGAACTCAAGACGAGGCAACCTGCTTTATTTGTATTTCAACTCCATGAATTTTTATTTTAAAAGATTTCTTTTTTGCTGGAACCTCAATCAACTACTCGGGCCAATTCGGTTCCAACAGAAAGGCTGGTAATAAACAAGCTGAAAACTCTACTGGGTCATCGCAATGCAGGAACGTGAGTGGTATCCGCTTTACGTTATTTTCTTTATTTATTTCTCTTTTTTTTCCTTTCTTCAGACAAGGTAGTTGCTTATTGTTCTCGTGCGATCGTCATCAATTGTAGGTCTCCCATTTCATTAATCTGAAAAAGGCTTCCTCTTCAGCATTTTCAGCTGCCCTAAGCCGTAACACGTTTCATATTTCTGATAGTTCTCGAGGGACGCAGAATGCCGTCACGCCCATTCTGTAACTTTCAAGTCTCCATCTCCGGCGCCAAAAATTTGGGTTCTCTTCATGTCCTGCACACTTTGAAAAGGGTAATAATATTTTCAATATCCGCAAATCTCTGCCCACTTTCTAGGAAAACATCGCTGAAAATCTTTGATATTTTTCGCTGATCTGAGTAACTGAAACTGGTAGTTCCTATTATGCTATTCCAAAAAATATGTCTGATATTCCCAATCACACACATGTCCAATCTGATACTTGATAGTTATACCAAGGTTCAACAATCTCTTTTAGTTTTTTTGTATTATTCTTATTACTATTATCGTCTAGGTCTTGGGACCTGAAGATCTTCTCCACTATTACTGCATCTAATTTTTAATCAACATATGTAGATAAGCTAATAATACAAGAGGCAAATACATGAGCATTTGCTTAAAACAATATCTTCTAGTTGTGATTGGTAAATGTAGTGAAAACTCTGCTTTTCAGCGCAGATCAATATCTAAAAGTGCAAGTCAAGTTGGCTAAGAAGTTCAAAATATCTTTCATGGTTGCACTGACTTAAAAACTATTGAATATTATCAATATGCACAAATATCTTGGTCATATTTACAACTGCTCCGCACGTATACTCTATTTATATTCAGTTTAAATTTTTGCATGAAAATGATTTGAACATTATGTGGAAAGAGAGATCCTGTAAGAAAACTTTAGAATTATGGAACAAGAAAAAAAATAAGTCTGGGTTTGAAAACCTTCAACAAGTAGTAATAGTGAGGTAGTGGCAATTATATTGATTTGCCGTTGTATTTTTTACCACATTTTAGTAAAACCTCTTTAATGGGTTGGGTATATATGGCTCTCTCTCTCTCTCTCTCTTCTCAGTGAAGATATTATTAGTCATTTTTGAATATCCAATCACGTACATGAGATAATCTGATTATACCTTGAGGATTCCAGTAAGTTGCGGTGTTTAATTATGCTTAAAACTCACGTCAACGTAAGCCTTATGCCCCTTTTAATTCCAATGTATATCAAATTTTCAAAAAAGGATCTAAAGCAAGTAACCAAAGCACAAGCAGGGTGTTCTAAATCACGTAAAATTAATCTTTTAGTGTGTTTATTGGTAGATTGTTAAGAGATTTTTGATTTGCTGCTGCAGTGGAGTTTACCTGGTATGCAATTTTTTTTTTTTCATCCAATAGACTACATTTAGACTGATAGGCTATTTTGGATTGCTAAAGTCTGGCCTTATATGGTATTTATTTCCCAAGATATCAACTATTGTAATTGCACTTGCATTCCCTGCTTTGTACCTTTGTGGTGGAGTAACATATAAACCCATTTTATTACCTGGAACAAGCCATGGTGTTCTTGTCAGTTGAAAATTAAATTACTATCAAAATCAACGCTCAACCGGCGCTTAACTTTGATGACAGTTATGGCAAGTTCATGTTGCTGATATCAACCAAGAAGCTCATCGCCTATCTGCAACCCGAGTTTAGCACAAGTACATCCGCAGACTGATGGGTACGCAATGCCCCGCAAACCGTACGAATTAGACCTAAAGTCTTTCGAAAACAGAAAAAAGGAAAAAAGAAAAAAGAAACTCTGAATTTTTTTCTTTACGCAAAATTAAATTATATTCTGTGCTACAAAAAGAGATGAGCAATTGCATTGTTTGAATGTGCTTTACTAAAAGAGAAAGCAAAAAAACACGCCATTTTGCACCAGAAATTCCTTCCTGCTGCTCAGGGATTGCGGAAGCGAAATCTGGCATGCGCAAGATACGGGAGCAGTGATTGTATAGAATCATGACTGTTTCTATTTTCCTTGCAATTGAACCCTTATTTGAACCCAAAGGGTGTTAAATATTTTGCATTTCAACATTATTATTTTTTATTTCACATTGAGATAATTTCTTAAATTTAATATATATCAATTATAGTCTTTAAGTGATTTAGTTAGTGTCAAGTAAATGGCTCTTGAGTTTGTTTGTTTTTTAACGCCAAGGCCCTAGCTTCAATACTTCGTTTTCTTTCAACTATCTTCTCCTCCTCATGAGTTGAGTGGCAACTTATAAAGATGGTATTGCAAAAAAATTACCTCCTTCCACTACTTTGTAGTTTAGTCCAACTGTAGAAATATCCAAATTTTGGCCATCTAAAGTGTGCATTTTTTACAGATCCTGTTCATTATAC
Organism: Geotrichum macrosporum; assembly: GCA_030463045.1. NCBI lineage: Eukaryota > Fungi > Ascomycota > Dipodascomycetes > Dipodascales > Dipodascaceae > Geotrichum > Geotrichum macrosporum. Next base: position 12,700 of record JAKVQY010000266.1, read on the forward strand.
TGTTCAAAGCAATATCTATAGAAATGTTAAAGAGAAAGAAGCAAAAAAAAAGGGAGAATGCTGAAAAAAAAAACTGGGTCTTAATTATGATCAATTTAAAGCTGCCGTAATACGAATTGTTTTACTTTTTATAATTATGATCAATTTAAAGCTGCCGTAATACGAATTGTTTTTCTTCTTTAAAAAAAAAAAAAATTAAGGGAAAGACAGTCGTATACCGTATTAAACTGCCATTGGAACAGAATTTTAGCAAGTTGTTGGATGACCCTTCCGAACGAACGGCTCGGGAGATATCCAAAAGTGTACAATATAAAAAAAAGAGCGAAAAGAAAAATGATAACTTAGTACATGTTTCTGGGTCAAGAGTAATTTTCTTTGCAATTCTATCTTCTTACATGGTTCCCGATTGATTTAGCAAGAATGTTCAGAAGAGAGCGTTTAGGAAGAAAAATATATATTATTGGAGAAAGTGCCCGTTATAGGGAGAAAAAAAAAGCCCAGTTTGAAATATCAGTTTTGATATGAATTATTGTGAGCGTAAAAATGAATCAAATAAAAAATCAATCTGCATTATAAATTTTCAACTAATACTCTGACTTTGACTAAATTTATTGACTGGTTATTTCGACATTTAAATTTCAGTCTTTAACAAGATTCATCTAATTTCATCTCAGGTTCGCTCTTTACTGCCTTCTCTAATTTTGGAATAGATAAATTTTGACTCAACCGTTTTTTACAACCATGAATTAGAGAAACTAGGACAGAGCTTAATAGTATCAGTATCCTTTGTTTTCCTTAACAAGTGAGTCAAAAAAAAAAATAATGAAAAAAATATTAATAAAAGTCCTATACTAAATAGCCCTGTTTTTGCTAATTTTCTTTTCCCCTTCATCAAGTAACTAGAAACTAGTTAAATTGATTTCAAATATGGTTGAAAAGTAGGTTGTCTTTAGTTTAGGGCCATAGTCGGATAGTTCCCGTTTAGAGAGTCACGTGGAAACAGTATTTAGTGGTAAGTTACTATACTAAAAACTGTAACTTTGAGTACGACAACAAAAATCCTTGCCCTCACTTCAGTTCCTCAAGCCCATAAAGGCTTTTTAATGTAATTTCTAATAACTTAGCTTGCACTATAATTCAAGCATTATACTTGTATATTTGGCTTATATGCTAGGTTTTCAACCCACTTTTTGTTAATAAGGGTCGTTATAGTCTATTGCCATTTGGTTTCAAACGGAAATCCATAGATGAGTAACTCTTTCCAATTTTTGGATAATTTTTTTTACGGCAAAACATTGTTGCTCATTTCAAAGTTTGTTATCCAAAATATTTCTTCCGCTTGTTTCCAAAAAAACTAGACTTGTTCGTTTCCTACTATTATTGATAGGTCTCTGTTCAAATATTCGTCGCACGGCCATATTCAACATTTTTTTTTGTTCTTTACAAAAAGAATTACAAACAACCACTTGGTTTAAAGCAAATTTGAATTTGTTCTATACAATGAAGATAGTATTATTGATATAATCTAAAATTCAAATTGACTAAACAGTTGATGCGTATAAATAAATGGCATTATTATCAAGTAGAGTATTCTGAAGCTTGAACTTTAGCTCTTTGTGGTCAACATGAATATCTAGAAAATTTTTAGTCCCTTGGAAATATATTGAATCTTCAAGTTAAATAAATTAAGCAACTAATTTATTGGGTCATTCCTACGCAATTTAAATTATTTGTTCAAATGTTAAAGCTTCAGCAATTATTAGAAACAATAATTCCACAGTTCTGTATCCGAGCCCAGTCCATGAATGGACTCATGTAGTTTTATTCCACGTCAATAACTGTCCAAGCTTATCTTTTGTTTTAATTCCCCCTCTTTTTTCCTTTCGTTTGGTTCACAAGCACTGTACAGTCAAAGAAAACTTCATTCTAGCAGTTATCAAGCACAGGCATTAAATTATCCTCTTCCATTAAACAGTTATATATAAGCTAAACATGATAATACAAGAGGCAAATTGAACAACCAGCAACTAAATTCCAAAACAATCATTGCATCTCCTCTTCAGACCAGTTCTTTTTCCTTTACGAATAAAGCTTGCAAAAAGCTACTGCTATTACTGCTACTACTGCTGTTACTCTATTAGAACGACAACCTTTTCTTTCCTCTTCACCACCACGTAGGCCATTCAATCATCTAGTTCCATCCCTCCCACTAAAATCCTAACTTGCCAGAATTTTCTCGCATCGTTTCGGACTCGCTTTCTCTTTTATTTCTGTCCCCTCATCTACCTACTGAACCTGAGGTTCGGATTTTGACATATTAATTTGATCATCCTTGACTTCTTCAAGGCTACGACATTACCACGCTAACCAGAGTTGGGAAGGCTGGGCAACCATATGCACATTACTTTTTCTTATTTAAGCTAAGTTAAAAGAAAAAAAAAATAACAGCTGCCCTTGTTCTGCATGCACCTTACACCTGTACTTCAATGGTGCACAAAACCTAGCCCAACTTAGAAACAAAAAGAAACGCAGCGCTATCCGAGAAAAAAAAAAAAAACCTAAAAAGATATAAACATTCCGAAAAATAAAAATAAAAAACATGCAACCACATTCTGCTGCAAAAAGAAACGACACTCTTCTTTCTGATCCTTTCCAAAGACCTCGTCTGGGATATATATAAGGTCTCAAACATCTCTTCTCATCCCGCTTACCTGAACTCCGAGTTTTCCTAATTCATGTATACAAATGGCTTCTTCGATGATATCCCCCCCTAACAGCCTGCTCAACCACCACAGACATTCGGCATACATTAGAACCCACAGCACCGTCGCACATCCTCCACTTTCAACACCGAGCGCTTTGACAAAATCTGGTCCCTTCAAACCAAGAAACCCCATCTCACCATCTTCAATGAGATCATCGCAGGTCCTTGAAAGTACTAATACCAGTCATAATACCAATAAATCAAATCCTAGCTCTCCAATAGACTCTACTGCATCCAACTCAACTGTATTCCTGCCAAGTTTTGCAAACCTCACTAGTGGAATTGTCCCTACTGGTTCCAAACCTATTGCTCATGGACCCTCAGTCCCTAATTGGTCTAACCTCAGTAACAAACAATCTAGTTCTTCGAAATCCCTTTCGCCTGATCCCTCCTCTGTGCAGACACAGCAGAAGCAACAGCAACAACAGCGCCCTGCATTGACCCCTTCAAACTACACATATAATGGCCAAGATACTCCTGCCGCAATCCCACTTAGACATAGAGCTTCTTCTACAACATCCTCTACATCTCATCTTCACCACCCGCATCCCCCTCCTCCCCACCACCATCGTCAGCTTACAACTCTAAACACACCTGCAGTTGACAAAAAACTTAGCAATAGCTCCCCAGAGACCACCGCTCACTCTGCCGGACCCCCCACCGCACCTTCATCCTTAGCACCTCTACATCCTATGGCACAATCAATAAACTACTCCGCACCGCCCATATCGCCCCATTCGCACTTTTCCGCACTCCCCTCTTCTAGGTATCCAAATTCATATCCTCCTCCACCTACTGCAACATCTGAGTTTTATACTGGCATCTTTCCAGGTCCTCCACCGCCGTCACTACCGCCTCCCCCAGTCCCGTTGTCCCAAGATGCTGAGTTTCTTGGACGACTCACAGAAATTTTAGAAACCTCTAGCCAATTATACCACACGGTGTCAAAGTTCCAAGCAAACCCTCTTCAACATCAACAACTATCTATGGAGGGCCTTGACTTACTTGCACAACGATGCAGATCCAGTGCGGAAATGCTTGACTATTGGCGATCTCGAGTCGACTATGAAATGCGCTACCAGCAGCAAAACTCTCAGCCCCTACCCTCACAACCTACGTATCCTTATTCCGGTCATCATCACCCAGTTCAGCCACCTGTCATGCATCATAGACTTGTTCCTCCTCAGTACCAGTCTCATCAAAGTGTCAGATCTTCAGAACCACTTACACACAAACAGCATGTACCCGAATCCACACCACAAGTCGTTGGACCAGTATCAACCCCACCAAGCACATCTACTACAGCGGCATCTAGTAATCCATCTAGTGCAGTTGTGTCACCCATCTCTCAAAAACGTCGCACCAGCAGCAACAGCGGTTCTACAACTGCTACTTCCACTACAACAAGAAAGCGTTTTCGCGAAAACAGTTCTGCGTCTATAAGCTGCCACAACTGTGGTGCTTCCGAAACGCCTGAATGGAGAAGAGGTCCTGATGGGGCACGGACTCTCTGTAACGCCTGCGGATTGTTCCATGCAAAAATGGTAAAGAAAAATGGAGCTGAAGCGGCTGCTGAAATGTTCAAGAACAGACGACAAGAACAGCAGCAGGCTCGGCAAGCAGGTACAAAGAATGAATTATCCTCAATTAGTAGTGGCTTGGACACTAGCGGATTCACATCCGTGAACGCTAATAGTAATGCGCAGCCAGAAACGACCACTGATGGTACCCGTAGCACTAATAGAATGCATAGTGCTGGTGCATCTGTTGAAGAGTAGTAAGAACTATCAACTTCATTTGATTGTAAGAAAAAGAACCTTTTTTTTGTCAGTAATTTTTCAAGTTACAAGATGAGCTGATTAAGGGAAAACAAATATATATTTACTGTAGAACTGTTTTTTTTCTTGATATACATATATACCCTTTTTATTTATTTATTTATTTTTTCATCTTTTGATTATGTTTTATTTAGTGGTTCTACAAAAATTAAGGAGAAATTGTAATATATTTCAGTATTAACTTGATTTTTTTAGACCCAACAATGGTTTGGAAAACAGATATCACAAACTCATAATCCTGCGATTTTCAATGGAGGACGAAAAAAAAAAAAAAAAAGATACAATCCACAATCTTTACAGCTTCCAGGCTTCCAAGTTTTTAAAATATGCCGTTTGTCTTCTGCAATGAAGACGAGATTGAACCAAACTTTTACATTTTGTAAAAACACATTGTTTTAAAATAAGAAATATCTTGTACAAAAAAACTAAAACTTTCAAGAATTACTGTGAGCTATACTTATCTTGCTTTGCCATATATTTTTCATGCCAATGGAAACATCCCGCCTACAAGTATAGTCCACCAACTGGACTACATGACTCGCAAATTTCTTGAGACAAAATAAAAAAATTGATAATAAAAAATGCGTACAAGTCTCCTCAAAATCCAATTCATCCCTAAATATATACTTTGCAATAAAAAAGAATAAAAAAAACTTGATGAAACATGCGAATTGGAATTGAATTTTTTTTTTTTTTTTTCGTTCGAGAAAAATATACAAAGGTACTTGATGCTTTATTCTGTTTGCTCGTCCTTTTACTCCTGTTGTTGCTGTTTCTTCTTGTAGTCTTCCAACTCCTTGACTCTACGCTTGAAGTCAAGGTATTGGCATTCTTCATAGATGTGGCGCTCATGACCACAGTTCCAGGGAAGATACCAGCCCTCAAGACGGCATTTGTTGAGTGGCACAAGTAGTGCAGCGCAGCGGTCGCGGTAAGGCAGCGGGATTTTGTGTTTCTTCATGTCCTCCTCAGAGACTATATTCGGTGGGGGTTGTCAGAAATTTGATCAAAACAAACTCGCAAAAGCCAGTTCTTCAAATACTTACGGAGTGGAGGCAGTTCCTTGAGACCCATTGTTGTGTGTATATTTATATATGTATGTTTAATATTTATGCCAGGGCAGGAGAAGAAGTGATGGTAGTAGTGTCTTTTTTTTTCAGCCTTTGGGTGTTTTTTTTTTTTTTTTTTTTCCTCCTTCTGATGATCGGCAAATTTGAACACTTTCCTTTGTGCATGGGTTTTGAATTAATCTCTGGGGAGGGGCGGGACGTCAAATAACCCAA